>CM058040.1:88198814-88232270 GCA_030169165.1 Centaurea solstitialis | reverse complement strand
AACATAGTTAGGGCGTAACTGTTCGGCATGCTCACAGTTTTACTGCTAGCCATCTCCATGGTGAACTGATTACCGGAACAAAAACACAAATAGTAAGAAACATTTCCTGCAACCCATAAAAGGAAAACTTCACAAACATGATATAGATTTTACAGAATTACAAAGTCTATTTCTACAGAAGAAGTTCCCAATTTATGCAGATTACCAACCAGACTTGGGTTCAGGTGAGACCCAAGCTATTACCGTAAGACCGGTGAGACCAACACTTTTTACATGAAAATTCACAGCAAAAAGCTATTAAGGTTAATAAAATCGAACATTCATGTTTTACTGTGAAGTTTCATGTAAAAAGTGTTGGCCTCACCGGTCTCGTGGAAACAGCTTGGTTTCACATGAACCACAAATGAGTGATGAAATATTCTAAGGACATAAAACAGTTAGGGTGTGTTTAGTTGTGGAAAAGTTTTCTGTTTTCTAGAAAAATTTTCCATGAAAACTGAAAATTTAGAAAACTTGTTTAGTTGATTCAATTTAGAAAATTTTTTCTAAGAAAACAAAATTTTCATTTTCCAAATTTACACTTGAATTAGAAAACTACTTTTTATAGTTTTCCAATTCTCATTTTCATTTTCCATTTTCATTTTCAATTGCCGTCCTCTTCTCGGCTCCGGCCACCGCCACCGTCGCGCCTGCCGGCGCCGCCGGCCACCGCCACTACCGCCGCTGCCACCGCTGCCACCAGCCACCAACCGCCGCCGTTCGCCGCTCGCCGCCACCGCCGTCGTCACGCTACCGTCATCCCCTTCTCGTAGCCGCCATCGCCGCCTCAACCACCGCCGCGACCACCCTCTCACCACCGCCCCACCGTCGCCACCACCATCTCCGCCGCCGTCTTCGCCGCCATCGCCATCGCTGCCGAGGCCTCCAAGGCCAGCGCCGTCGCCGCCGAGGCCACCGCCACCACCGCCGAGGCCACCGTCGTCGCCGCCGAGGCCTCGGAGGCCACCGCCGTTGCCACCAAGGTCACCGTCGTCGCCGCCGAGGCCACCGAGGCCACCGTCGTCGCCGCCGAGGCCACCGAGGCCACCGTCGTCGCCACCGAGGCCACCGAGGCCACCGCCGTCGCCACCGAGGCCACCGCCGTCGCCGCCGTCGCCACCGAGGCCACCGCCGTCGCCACCGAGGCCTCCGCCGAGGCCACCGAGGCCGCCGCCGTCGCCGCCGAGGCCGCCGCCGTCGCCACCGAGGCCGCCGCCGAGGCCACCGAGGCTGCCGCCGTCGCCACCGAAGCCGCCGCCGTCGCTGCCGAGGCCACCGAGGCCGCCGCCATCGCCACCGAGGCCGCCACCATCGCCGCCGAGGCCGCCGCCATCGCCGCCGAGTCCCCCGAGGCCACCGCCATCGCCATCGCCGTCGAGGCCTCCAAGGCCACCGCCATCGCCGCCAAGGCCACCACCACCGCCGTCGCCGCCGAGGCCGCCGCCGTCGCCACCGAGGCCACCGAGGCCGCCGCCGTCGCCGCCGAGGCCGCCGCCGTCGCCACCGAGGTCGCCGCCGTGGCCACCGAGGCCGCCACCGAGGCTGCCGCCGTCGCCACCGAAGCCGCCGCCGTCGCTGCCGAGGCCACCGAGGCCGCCGCCGTCGCCACCGAGGCCGCCGCCATCGCCGCCGAGTCCCCCGAGGCCACCGCCATCGCCATCGCCGCTGAGGCCATTGCCACCATCGCCATCGCCGTCGAGGCCTCCAAGGCCACCGCCATCGCCGCCAAGGCCACCAAGGCCACCACCACCACCGTCAGAGGCCACCAAGGACACCGCCACCATCGTCGCCGCCGCCGTTGCAATATTTGGAAATATGGAAAATGAAAAATGAAAAGTAATGAAACATGCACAACTAAACGAGTTTTCTAATTTTCTAAAAATGGAAAATGAAAACTCCATGATTTCAATTAAACAAGTTTTCCAAAATTTTCCTAGAAAACTGAAAATGAAAAATCAACTCCATTCTCTGTTTTCATTTTCTTCAAAAACAAAAACAGTTTTCCACAACTAAACACAACCTTAGCATCCTAAACACTGTAGAAAACTTGTTCACTAGAGTTTCTGACTGCACACAAGCACCAGGAAACTCAATTCAACTTATTTACCCTCCTTTCACTCCCAAATTAACAGCATATCACCAGGCCAAAGGGCACACCAAGCTTATTCATAAACAGAAACCTAAAAGAGGCGAAATTATGCACACAAAGGGAAGAAAACAAGCAAATTTACGATCAATTACATTATACACAAAACTAAAGTTTAACGCAAAACAGTAACAGGAATCGCGCAATTTGATGAGCCTGCCTCTTGGAGTTTCGAGGTTTTGATTCTTCCGATCGTCCTCCATTGACTTCTAGAAGCTTCTTCTTCTTCTACCGATTCCGGCGATATTGAAAACAATATGACCGGAATAGAAGTTTCTGTGTCGATATCATCTCCTATTCCGGCGATGTAGCCAGGTTACCGATCTTCTTTTCCAATCGGGTCGGATTTCGTGAAAGCCGGTTTTTGGAAAACCAGAAAACCCGGATCGGATTAAAACCCAACAAATGAGAATAAAGGCCCAAGCCCACTAGAAAAATAGAATCGTAAAATCCTGACTTTTTTTTTTTTTTTTTTTTTTTAAATATTAGTCTTTTTATCATTCTACACTCTCTCATCTCCAACTCTAGTATCAATTTCTTGACACTTTCGAGAGTGAAAATTGGAGCCGAAAACAAAAGCTAAACTAAACCTAAAGTAAGAAACAGAAACATAAGCCTGTGCTGGACCACGACAATTTCAACAACAAAGAAAGCTGAAAACAAAAGTTGAAATTAAACCTAAAGTAAGAAACATAAACAAAGGACTATGCAGGATCTAGACGATTTTAATGACAAAAAACATAAAATTCATGATTGGGATTTTGGTAAAAACCTACTTTTGATTTTTAATCTTGATTTTTGTTTGTAACTGATTTTGTTGGTATTTTGGTATTTGGTATAATGGTATTTGGTTTGATCTGATAATTTGTTTAGACAAGATATATTGTAAATAAACAGAAATATTAGATTAACTTTATAGTTTTATTCCGAGTTCAAATTGCACTATTAAATCACAATCACTGTTGTGAAACATTTTTATAATTCAAATAATTAGAAAAAAGATCAAAAAAATGTTTTCCAAATTATAAAACAAATGATTTCCTATTTTATGCAAGTCTTAAATCATTAACATCCAATATGGTTGCCCCAAGCTCTTCACCAACTCATCATTGACCGCCCTAAGCTCATCGTCATTGTATCTTGTCTTCGTTGTCGCCACTCTCTTTGTCTATCTTTGTTTATGATTAGCTATGAACTAAACAAACCCAACATCTATGATTTCATTGTTCAGTTTAGGGCATCCATGTTGTTACTATATCTTTTATTTCTTCTTGATTATGTTGGGTTTGACTATTCCGGACATTTTGCAATAATCTCTTACATTTTTTCTTCATTTTGTTGTTTTCGTAGTTAAATTTGTATGATTTTTCGATAAAAAAAGAAATTTACAATGACATTGCCTTTCGTTGATAAATGACATCTTTATTTGTTGCGTACACTAGTTGCATTTTTTTTATTAATTGACGGATGTCGAGCCCGACAAATTATAATTTTCCCATCTACCGTGAATTACAGCCTAAATTGTAAAAGTGGTAAGTAAGGTCGATTCCACAGGGATTGGATGTGACCATCGTTAAAATTCTACGCTTTATGCAAGGGGGCGGGTGGATTGATGAAATATTAAACTAGGCACAATAAAATAAAGTAGAAAACAAATAAATAAACGACTAGCAATGAGTGTACAAGATTGACTGGATCGCGTATCATAGACTTGTTCATAAAGAGATTTTTCTCATTCTGTTCCAAAATGGCTATGAGTTTCGATACGCACCTATACCCGGTTTGTCCGTAAGATTGAACTAGTCATGAGATGCTCAAAAACTAGTTCCTAATTAGCTAACTAAGTCTAGTTACGAACATAGACTTAACTGTTAATTGCATTACGTTTAGACAAACGCCATTCCTAGCCAATGATCGAACGCCCAGTCATTTAGACTAAGATTAAACAAACCCACAACACCAAAATTTATCAGACGCCCAATTAATTTAAATATTGCTTGCTACTAAGTTAGAGTTGAGAACAATTACGGATTCACAACTCCATCTGGCAATACACATTTAGATTAAACAATTAAAGGGTACGACTTAGATTGAAAACCCAACTATGATAAACATATAATTTAAGATTTGCATAAATGGAAAATGAATAATATGAAAATACCCCACAAGTCTCAACACATCATAATCAACTATCTACAAACTTATTGCTTGAAAGTAAGAACCAACTAAGAAAAAAACAAACGTGAACCTACTCTAAAGTACCTACTGAAATTGATGAAATCGAAACGAAATTCCCTACATCGCTTCCTTCTCTTCTCTTTCTTTGCTTTCTGATCGATTCCCTCCTTTTTCGGCCCTGAAGTCGTAAGTTTCCTCTCAATTTTATACCTCATCTTGAAGAATCAGTTGAATAGAACATGGGCGCTCAATTTTGGCGCTCGTGACTTGGTTGTAAAACTGCCCCTGACGGGGGTTGGGGTGTGGGTTGAACCCACGATGGCTGGAGATCGATAGGGGGAGATCACTGCGTTTTTTTTTATTGCACGATTTGGTTCTTTGTTTTCTAAGGGGAGATCACTGCGTTTTTTTTTATTGCACGATTTGGTTCTTTGTTTTCTAATTTTGGTGTTGCTGACTTGCTGCTGGACTTCAAACCCACAAGACTTTGGGACTTGGGCTACGAAACACATCACCAAAAACCAACATTAAAATGTTATATTCTTGAGTAAATTACATATTTGGTCTCTGTGGTATACACTTCATTGCACTGTTGGTCCCTATTATAAAATAATTATGGATTTGGTCCATGTGGTTTACATTTTCTAACGTCTTTAGTTCCTCTGTTCTAACACCATTAACATCTTTCTGTTAAGTACATTTACTGAAGGGCATATTAGTCATTCCATATATCACTCATCATTTATTTATAGAAACGAGGGTCCTCTATTACATACTCAGCTTGTTTTTATAGAAACAAGGGTTTGCTATTGTGAACTACTTTTTTTCTTTTAAGAGAATGTTTTTTTGTAGAAACAAGGGTTCTCTTTGAAACTTTAAGCATTATGAATTTGAAAAAACTTAATATTTAGTATCCAAGTGATTTAAATTCGTTTTTTTTTTTAAGTGATAATGCTCAAAACTCATATTCGTATAAGTTACACAAAGATTCTCTACGTTTAATTAGTTTATCTATGTTTTATTTTTATGTATTCTTCAAAAAGATACATACAAAACACACAGACGTAGCTTATGTGGTAACTTTAGTGAGACTAATAACTCTAGTTCTTCTATATAGTTCTCCAATGAATATACTCAATGTAGAGCCAATTGAAAATATCAAAGACTTATGATTATTATTTCTCAAATCCACAAAGGGAAGTGTTAGAAACTTATTTAGGTGTAAAATCATTAAAAAAAGGAAAAAGAAAAGATTGCCACCAAAAGTCCTTTTTAGGCATGTTCAACTTTAAAGGTTTGTGATTTGTATTGTACCATTTTCAACTTAGGCCACCCTTAAAGGGTATTGGTAGGAGACCGGTACCCCTCCTTTACCGCCGGCAACACCATCGTGTATTGGGGGGGGGGGGGGGGGGGGGTGTAGAAGGCCGGTAGGGAAGAGGGATGGTACCCCTATGTCGGTCTCTCTCCTCACCCTACCCCACCTTTCTCTCTATCTCTCTCTTCTTTCTCTCTCTACCTTTTTTTTTTAATAAAGTAATTATAGAGAGAGTATGAAGGGTACGATTAATGATGGTATGGTAAGGTGTTGGTAAAGCTGATGTGACGCTGAGGTGGCAACATGTATGAGGGGTATGAGGGCTACGGTTAAGAATGACTCCGAAATATTTGGTAACCCAGTTGATATTAAACAGACTTAGGTGGTCAATATTAATATCCGATTTTATTTACAAACTAGAGTTGGCATGGTACTTGGTTTAAAGGTAAAAAGAGGCATTTACATTCTAGGTCCACAAATCAAATATGTTCAAGCCTTTAAAAAATATATATATATATATAGGTGAAAGTTCAATTGCAAACCACTTTTTCATTGTGAACGTGAGGACAAACGAGAGCGCGATACGTGGCAAAAAAAAAAAAAAATCTGACACGCGCGACTTTTCCCGCGACCTTAGTGTTATTCATACTGAATAACAGTGTTATTCAATGTTATTTAGTATGAATAACACTAAGGTCGCGGGCTTTTTGGTTACAAGTCGCGCGTGTCACTCTGAATTTCGGCGACTTAGTGTTATTCATACTGAATAACGCTTTATTCAATCTAAATAATAGTGTTATTCAGACTGAATAACACTAACTCGCCGAAAATTCAGAGTGACACATGGCGCGCTCTCGTTTGTTCTCACGTTCACAATGAAAAAGTGGTTTGCAATTGAACCCACCCCTATATATATATATACTAGGTGTATGCCCGCTGATAGCGGAAATGCCGTGCGTGCCACTATGTGGTCACAATTTCACCACAATGAGGATGCAAGTATACACCGACACTGGGATCGCTACAAGTAATAAAGTGATAAGTATATCGTGATCGTTTCCACAGGGATTGGTTTTCAGAACTTCGAATATAGAGTTGAGAATACACTGATTTCAATTAGAGAAGAAAATAATATTTTTTTGGTGATTTTTATAACAGTTAATTAAAGAAAATTAAAGCAAAGGGAATGGGTGTAAGATTTCTCTTAAAACCAGGTAGTACACGAGTTTAGAAACTTCACGTTATGGGGATATTTATAAAAACCCAAATCTCTCGAAACTACGTTTTTACAAAACATACCGTGAAGTTGCTATGAAGTCATCGTTATTCCAAATCGTAAGATTACCGGTTTTTATAAGTAGATTAAAATAAATCTCGTTCCACCGAGTATGGGGATTTATACCCAAGTCTCCTTGTGATATAAATCCCGACCGGCTTACTGAACCTTAACAAACCATGCAGAACCCGCATCTCTGCGTGATTATCAAATGCCCTCTCGAGCTCTTTGTGCATTATCCAAACCGTATTTCGGACCCGCCCATCTCTGGATCTGAGGTCTAACACGACACATCAAAATGGCCGGTTTATCAGTATCGAAATTATGTATCGGTTCAAATAACTAATCTTAATATTTGGAAATAACGGCAACACCCAAGTGTTGTCTACGCAGTTTTAAAATAAACTCACACCCACACCCATTAAAGAGTTTAGCCTAAAATAAAAGACATAAAAATAAAGTTAACTACTACTTGCATAGAATAAAATACGAAAGATAAACTACAGTACGAGAAAATAAATACGAAAAGCTTAAAGACGGATATTTAAATAAAGCAGTAAAAAGAAAGAAAAAAGAGAAACCTTAAGCTCCTCCATTAATGGAGGAGCAAGGTGAAGAAATAAGAAAGCAAGAAGTAGCAGATATGTTGGGATATGGTGTCCAGGAGTTTGAGGCCTTGATGCCTTTTTATAGAAAAACATAACCCATGGATATAATCCATGGGTATGTTGTCATCCAATAGAAACTCTTCCTTATCCTTTCAGCAATCATTTTCCAATTTTTTCACATGGCCAGTGGGCCAAGTTGCTGCATTCTCGTCCCTTTTATCCTCCAAAAGCCAAGTAACAAATGCTCCCCTCAGTGGTGACACATAGGGGACTGCTGTGTGATAATTTCTGAATCTCGAACTGCTGGAGAGCTTTTGGACTGCTTTCGGGATTTGTACTGAATTGCTGAGCTTTGAGGCCGTTATTCATCAAACTTGATCTTTTGTGTTTATTAAAACCTTTTCAAAACATTTTAGTCCAAAGAGAAAGAAAGAGAACAAAGTGGGTATAAAAATATATATAAAACGAGGTTATTTAACACTAAATAACTCTCAAATTAGAGAGTTATCACACCCCCAAACTTGAGATGTTACTTGGCCTCAAGTAACAAAAAAGAAATAAACACGTTAAAAGAAAAAAGAAAGACTTACTAGGAAGATGTTGACGTTTTATCTAGCCGAGAGATGGACCACACTCTTCTTTGAATCTTATTGATCGAGGGATAAATCGGTAGGTCTTTTTCCGGGTTAGTGTATATGGTTTCCATACTTCGTCCCCCAAACTTGTCTTGTGTCCGAAAGGTTCTTGAGAATTTATCTCGTATTAGGTTCCGGTTTTCGGTCACATTTATTTGGGGTGCATAGTGGTTTTTGATTTGTTTTGGTTCATCAACATCATGCTTTTTATTTCATCGTCTCCCAATTTTCCGAAGACGTTTTTTTTTTTTTTTTTTTTTTGCAATTAAGTGTTGTACACCAAATAATTACAATTTTTTTTTCGGAGGTACCTCGGTCCCCCCAAACTTTTTCCATACAATGCCCTCATTGTACTTAAGACGGCTTGGTAACAACTGGAAGTGTTTCGGCCATATGAAATGACGGCCCACGTCCTCTCGATCCCTTGATCACTAAGATTCAAAAACGAGATGTGGTACCTGGAAAGATGGATAATACTAGATAAAACCAAAGAAATGTCAAACACCCAATCCATATAAACGAAAAGAAAAAAAACACACAGTTATCCGCTATATAATTACACACACAATGGCGGATTAACTTACGAGTTTAAACATACGAAATACCCAAAAGAAGATGATTTGAAAACATAAAAAAATGTTTTTATTAGGTGATGACAAACCATAGATCAAGTTTCGAAACGGGCCCAATGAGTCAGAACGGTAGTGCGATGGGGCGTTCGGTACCCGTGGTGCAGTGCCAGTGACGAAATCTTCTTCTTTTTATTGAATTGAAAACAACTATACAATATTTACATGATACTTTCCAAAAACGTGCATCAATGTTATGTAGGATGCGGTTCACCACCCCACATGTGCATCTTTGAAAAGTGGAGTGGTTTCAAGATAATGCTCACCTCCACTTTACCAAAGGTTCTTCCAACAACATCACCCAAAGATTCGAGTAAAATACCCAAGCTTTTGATCAAACAACCACTTCTAACGGTCAACGGTATGGGTTCCGTAAAAGCATTATCGTCACAAAAAGAAGGCTTACAAATCTCTATCTCTTTCTTTTCAACATCACTCTCATCCTTACCAACACATTTTGATTTTTCATTATCATTTGGTAAGGGACCTCGATTTTGATCTCGCAACTCGTCGACTAGTTGTCCTATCTTATCGTTTAAGGCTTTAAAAGTGGATGTGAAATTTTCCAAAAATGTTTTAAAGGTTTCCATAAAGCTTACGGAAATTTCTTCAAAAGAGTGAGATGGCTCGGGTTGTTCAAAAACATTTTCAAATGAGTTGTTAGAATCAAAGGACATAAATCCATGGTAAGGATCACTCCCTTGAAAATCAGAAAAATTGTCAAAATTCTCCTCCCATGATTGGTTAAAGGTATTTATAGACGTGTCGTTCCAATCATTATAGGGAGGTGAAAATGACGTGAAGGTGCCATCATCTTGAACATTTGTCAGAAAATTAGGATGTTGTTCCCACGAATAATCGAAAGTATTAAAATACGAGGCATCCCAATTAAAACTATCCATTTATAGTGATAGAAAAACCAATGAAAAACTCAACTTAACTCAAGAAATTCTGAAAATACGCCAATCCCCGGCAGCGACGCCAAAAACTTGGTAGCGGAAATGCCGTGCGTGCCACTATGTGGTCACAATTTCACCACAATGAGGATGCAAGTATACACCGACACTGGGATCGCTACAAGTAATAAAGTGATAAGTATATCGTGATCGTTTCCACAGGGATTGGTTTTCAGAACTTCGAATATAGAGTTGAGAATACACTGATTTCAATTAGAGAAGAAGATAATATTTTTTTGGTGATTTTTATAACAGTTAATTAAAGAACATTAAAGCAAAGGGAATGGGTGTAAGATTTCTCTTAAAACCAGGTAGTACACGAGTTTAGAAACTTCACGTTATGGGGATATTTATAAAAACCCAAATCTCTCGAAACTACGTTTTTACAAAACATACCGTGAAGTTGCTATGAAGTCATCGTTATTCCAAATCGTAAGATTACCGGTTTTTATAAGTAGATTAAAATAAATCTCGTTCCACCGAGTATGGGGATTTATACCCAAGTCTCCTTGTGATATAAATCCCGACCGGCTTACTGAACCTTAACAAACCATGCAGAACCCGCATCTCTGCGTGATTATCAAATGCCCTCTCGAGCTCTTTGTGCATTATCCAAACCGTATTTCGGACCCGCCCATCTCTGGATCTGAGGTCTAACACGACACATCAAAATGGCCGGTTTATCAGTATCAAAATTATGTATCGGTTCAAATAACTAATCTTAATATTTGGAAATAACGGCAACACCCAAGTGTTGTCTACGCAGTTTTAAAATAAACTCACACCCACACCCATTAAAGAGTTTAGCCTAAAATAAAAGACATAAAAATAAAGTTAACTACTACTTGCATAGAATAAAATACGAAAGATAAACTACAGTACGAGAAAATAAATACGAAAAGCTTAAAGACGGATATTTAAATAAAGCAGTAAAAAGAAAGAAAAAAGAGAAACCTTAAGCTCCTCCATTAATGGAGGAGCAAGGTGAAGAAATAAGAAAGCAAGAAGTAGCAGATATGTTGGGATATGGTGTCCAGGAGTTTGAGGCCTTGATGCCTTTTTATAGAAAAACATAACCCATGGATATAATCCATGGGTATGTTGCCATCCAATAGAAACTCTTCCTTATCCTTTCAGCAATCATTTTCCAATTTTTTCACATGGCCAGTGGGCCAAGTTGCTGCATTCTCGTCCCTTTTATCCTCCAAAAGCCAAGTAACAAATGTTCCCCTCAGTGGTGACACATAGGGGACTGCTGTGTGATAATTTCTGAATCTCGAACTGCTGGAGAGCTTTTGGACTGCTTTCGGGATTTGTACTGAATTGCTGAGCTTTGAGGCCGTTATTCATCAAACTTGATCTTTTGTGTTTATTAAAACCTTTTCAAAACATTTTAGTCCAAAGAGAAAGAAAGAGAACAAAGTGGGTATAAAAATATATATAAAACGAGGTTATTTAACACTAAATAACTCTCAAATTAGAGAGTTATCACCCGCGCAATGCAGCGGGAGCCAACGGTTCTATGAAGACATTCATTCATTCATTCTTAAATATCAAAGTATTTTTGGAATACTTAGCGGTTCATTTGCCATATTAAGACTTTTACATTGGAACAAAACTTGCATATGCAAATGTAAAAAAAGAAGTTGAGTCCATCTTTCATCTTTAACTATTTGTTACGAAGACAAACATTTGTGTGAAAAAAAGAATTAAGGTAAGACATGAGTCTAAATTTGGAGTTCATAAGTGATGCCATCAACTTCGACTTATCATAACAAATACATCAATACTTGTTGGTTACATAATTTTATATACATACTGATTTGATTAAAATTCAAAGTTAAGTTCTACAATTGCAGACATCCACAGTTAGATATAAAGCAACACGAATTTTTTCTTATAACAAAGAACTTGGTGCTTTATTTTATGTTCAAGACGTTTGTGACATCAAAGCAAAGATCATGCTCATAACCCTTTTTCCTGAACTTGGTCCAAAAATGTTTTTGCTTGATCAAATAAATTCAAAGCACGATGGAATAAGCCGTTCTAAAAAAAGATGGAATAAGCCGTTCTAAAAAAAGATGGAATAAATTCATCAAGTTTATGGGGCATCTTTGGTCCAAAAAACATGGCAAACTTATGAAATTACTACTCCCTCGGTCCTAAAAATAAATGTCCACAACGTAAAAAAAAATGAAGCCACGTTTTCCAAATGAAATCATGTACTTATCTTTTTTGAACTATGCTCAAATCACTTGAATGATAACAGAATTTCAGTAGGAGGTCATTCAATTGACACAAAACCAACATCACCATTCTAAGCATATCAAACAAAAAAATTAGTACAACTTTTGTCATTAGTAGCTAAATACACCAAAAGAGCTAGCTACAAGTTCAAACTCGATATCTCCTTCAGAGTTCCCTGCTTGAAAATGAGAGGAAGAGAACAATACATCTAAACAATATAATTCATATAAATCACATTTCTAAATAGTTTGCAATAATGCAGCATCAAGAATATTCAAATACAACTAAACAATATAATATAAATAAGTACCGAGCATTGCAACCTCTAATCATCTATAAATAACTACTGAGCACCACGACATCTTGATCATTTTTTACACAAACCTAGAAGATGGATCAGACTTTTTTTCTAAGTATATAGAAGTTATCAAATAAGATGGGCATTTCAAACCTGATTACAAAATGTAATCTCAAAAATAGGTTGAGAAACACTACGTTAGCTGGAGTCCAAAGAAGGTAATTCATGAGAGCTTCATGATCAAAGATAAAGCCTTACCTGGTGTCCAGTTTAAGTGCGGTATCCTATATATTCTAACAATCAACACAATAAGAGAATATCACTATAAAGAAATAAAAGGGTCTTGATAAAAGAAGATAAATAATAGCAATAGCACGGATCGAGAGCCTTCACATATTAGGGTGATTAACGATTCCTACCAAAAACAAAAGTTTTCTAAACCAATTTAACATACCAATTTCTGAATATGAAATTATGAAGTGACAATCTAGGTTTTCAAAACTCAAGGAATAAGCATTTGAGCCTCTATCATATTACAATCCTTCATCAACCTTTTACTGAAAAAAAAACCATTCATCAACAACTTAGCACTGGTCTCTACCAGATAAAAAAATAAAAAATTTCTAGTCTGATTTCCCAATTCAGAACAGACTAATCTAACAACTCATAATAATTTAAGCATACTTAAAAATAAAATAAAGAACTTTTAATAAATTAATCATATATATTATATAATTATATATGTATGTGAACACTAAAAGAGACAAGTTCGAATGGGGCAGCCTACCGGTTAAGACTTGGTATTGGGGAAAAACCCACCCAAGTTCGAATCCGGGGGTGAGCAACCAGGGGCCACTGAGTATTAATCACAGGGGAGCATGCTTTAGCTCTCGGTAAAAATTGCCAAGGATGTAGTCTGGCCAAAGTTCAGGTGAACCTTCTCAAAAAAAAAAAAAAACACTAAAAGAGACAAATAAAAAGTAGCTAGAAGATTTACTTCCTCCAAGAAGTGATTTAAGAAACTGCAAAGCTAAATTCAAAGCTATTTTCAAAGAATGCAGCCCTTCAACATCATTAAGTTATTCCCTAGTCTTTGTATTTCTTTGCATAATGTGTTTGGCAAATATGTCAGAAAATGTGAGATAAATCAATGAGCCAAAAACACAAAAATTTCACAAAGGAAGGTTTGTGGGGTAGCCAATTTCATTGGATTTGATCTTTTGCAAGCCTTGCTTCTACAATATAAAAAAAGATCAAAATAGAACCTACATTATTCATCCCAATCAGCAAATTCAATGTAAACCGGCTATTGGATTTCAAATAAGCACCATCTAGTGTCCAATGTGGGTTAGAAAGTTTCAATAGATTTCTTTATGGACTTTTAACAAACACATGGTAAAGCAATAAGGTGAGAATTGAAACCTAAAACTTCATAAGAAAATGAAACCCACGACTTCATCACATGCTAATAAGAACCCAGACTATCACAAGTACCATATAAATTATAAAACGTTGAAAATGCTATCAGGTATCTAGTAGAAACGGGAATAGACGTTAATCTGTTGAATGATTACCTGTTGAAACTAAAACCATAAAAAAAAGTGGTAACATGTTGAAACTGGAAACCATGAAAAAAGAGAGTGGCAACCTGTTGAAACTGGAAATCATGAAAAATAAGTGGTATCTTGTTAAAACTCCAAATATATCTGTATCCATAATAATGAAAAAAAAATAGTAGAAATACACATAGAAACTTATGAGATAAATACTACAACATTTACATACCAACATATCACTTAAGCTTGGTTGAGAAACTATACCTGAGAATAAACCCAAAATCAAACCCAAAGATATGATTTCGTTAAGAACTTGAGTCAGAAAAAACATTCTTCAAAATAGATTTTGAAATCTTTGATTTCGTTCAAAACTGATTTCAAAATCAATCAAGAAACACAAAACCAAACGAACCCCATTTCAAATGCAAATCAATTTCAAAGTCGAAATCCATTATTGAAAATCAAGAAGAAACCCAAATGAATAATCAATTTCAAAATCTAAGAAAGTGATTTTGTTTAAAACTGATTTCAAAATCGATTCTTCTCGTCATTAACTCATGGTTTTCATACAGTAGCCAGTATCAATTTCTTAAAAGACAGGAGCCAAATCAAAAATATGAAGCGAGAAGAAACGGCGAGAAGAAATCAGATTGCAAAATACAGTAGCCAAATCAATTGCAAACCATACCCTATGTAAACAAAAGTCTGAATCGTGTGCATGATTTCAAAGATTTGAAAGCATAAAAACCCTGATTTAAAGAGCGGGAGGTCGAGGCGTTGGAAAGAGGAATCGGCACTTGGGGAAGGCAAGGGGATACCGTATACCAGAAGAAGAGAAATCGACACCATGTAAGATGTTGAAATTTTAAGGAGTTATGCTTCAAAATGTGTACTTTGTGCAACAAAAATTGTTTTTTAAGAGTTGGGTTACTAAATGCTTTATATAATAGTATAGATATAGATATATTAAAAGAATGTTTCTGTTGATGTCATGATTATGAAATTGAGACATTTTATTGGCCAATTAAAGAAGAATCATTAAATGAGGATGTCATCAATTATTCTTATTTTTTTAATACCATAACTATCTTTATAATTTACATTTTGTATTCTTAGAATTATTTGAATAAATTACTTTTTATCCCTTAATTTCTCATTTTTCACTTTACATCCTTATCATATTAAGATAATAATATATATTAATTAAAATGTATTATATATATATATTTTAATAAATTATACCATTATAATCGTCTCGACAATACCTTCAAAATAAGTCTAATATTGAATATTTTTTTAATTTAATTACATTATTAAAATTAGATAACTAAAATATCTATGGTAATAGCAATTGTTGTGGAACATATAATTTACATAACTAATTAATTGGTAATGACAATTGTTATACAAAATTCTATTCTTATTAAAAATTAAAATAACATATTTAAAATGCTCGTATATTATACGGGTCATTAACTAGTTTGGACATTAAAACCAAGTTTCATGATAATTTTCTGTAATCAAATCAATAACAATTAATAAAAAGTTTATTCTTTTGTAATTATGACTTTGATAAGACAAAATAGGCAATTAAGTCCTTTATGTACAACTCTAGTACTAATAAAATGCCTCAAGTTGACTTCTTTAAAAGTTTTACTTCATTGATGCTTCATCACGTGGTTCAACCCACAATTTCAACAATTGTCAATACACATGTTTTTATGCTTAATTCATTTACCAAATCAAGTTGCTTAATTTCGAATCAATACCAAATAACGTTTCAATAAGTTATGCTATGTTTGGTAAACTAGCTGATAAGCTAGCTGATGACTGATAAGCAAGCTGATAGCTGATAAGCTAGCTGGTGAACAAGTCACGTTTAGTAAAAACTAGCTTATGAGTATGTAAAATGACCAAAAAGGACATCTTTAACAAATAATCAATTACAAGTATTTTATAATATAATTAAGATAAAATTTTAATAATATAATTAAAATAAATTTCTAATAATATAATATGTTAAAAAATAATATAGATATTATTATTATATATACACACTACAAATTTAGAATTTGTTAAAATAAACTTTAGAAAAAATCTACATTAACTAATAATTTAAATTACTATTAAATATAATAAAAGTAAAATTAATCAACTTAACATATCTTAAATAATCAATAATTCTAAGAGAATATAATTAAGAATTAGATATAAATATTTTTTTATTAAAATATTTAACATGTTTCACTTATAAAACATTTTAAAAATTATTGTATTTTTATTTGATAGTTAAACATATTAAATAATATATAATAATAATTAATAACATTTAAAAATAAATAATATATAAGGTATAATTTAATTTAATTAATAATTATTATAAATTATTAAAAACTAATAATTATTAATTAATATATAATTATAATTATAATTATTAATTATTAATAAAGGGTATAATTGGAAAAAGTCACAAAAAGCTTCTCATAAGCTACTCAAAGTAGCTTATCAAAAAACTAGCTTATAAGTTACTTTTGATCTTACCAAACATGTACATAGAAAATAATCTAGCTTATAAGTCAGCTTATAAGCTAGCTTTTTCTTACCAAACAATGACTTATATAGTAGCTTATTCTTACCAAAAATTATTGTTTAGTTTATATTCACCTAAACATGTACTAGCTTATATAGTAGCTTATTTTTGCCAATCACCCAAAAAATGCCATCACTATGAATTTATTTGGATTCGCCACTACATAAATGTGTAGAGAACGAAAAAACATTTTACCAATAGTATTTGTAATTTTGTTTCAAATTAACAATTACTATAAAACAAATTAAAGAAATAAATAATTTTTGGTAGCACTTTGCAAAAATACTACAAGTAAAATAATAAAAATCGGGTAGTCGATGTTTATTACTTTATCTTGCATATGAATGATTAACATGGCTAGTTAGGGGCTGCTTGTTTACTTCTTAACAGTTCCATTAAGAGGTGGTATAATCATTAAGAGATAAATCGTGTTTTGCAAAAAAGGAAACTACCTCTTAATGATTTTAGAGTTTAGACCCCTTTGAATGGTTTTGTATCGTAGATGTAACACCCAACTTTCAAAAAAAAAAAAATTTAAACAAAGAATTTATATAAATAAAATGCTTAAGAAATAATTCCCACGGTTTAATAAGTGAATCATCCGAAATTCCCCAGAATTTAATAAATAATGTTAACTAAATAAAAACGATAAACGCCTAATCGGAATGCCATCGCCGGAGACCTCAAGCCAGAGCTTTGCCTTTATCCACGCTCGAACTCGTACCTAAAAAACTAATAGAAATCGTGGAATAAGCACAACCGCTTAGTGAGCAAATAATCACATGCATCATATTGAACAATCATATATATCACAACATAAACATCTTAACGGTTTCCCGCTCTTCGGACCGTCCCGCAGTCCGACCTTAATGGTTACCCACTCTTCGGATCGCCCCGCAACCCGGCCCTAGTGGTTACCCACTCTTCGGATCATCCCACGACCCGGCCTTAGCGATTACTCGCTCTTCGGATCGTCCCACGACCCGGCCTCAACTAGCACATATACAACAGTCACAATACAAGACATGTAAAAATCCACTCACCTGATCCGCAAAATACTAAGCACAAAACGCAACTCGAACTCGTTACAGCAACTCTGAAATAACACGTATATATATCCACGTATATATATCAACTATTCGATATAATAAAATAAACCAACGTCCCCGAATTAAAAGGATAAGCTAAGGAATAGATCCCGCGATTCCCGGATAACGACCCAACCCCAATCATCCCATCACTAACCTATCCATCTCACAATTTAGCTTATGGCAAAAACGGAGCCATAACCAACTTACGGGTTATTATAGCTTACCAACTCACCCTCTTGTCGCACTAGCGAATCCGGGCAGCCACGGTCACAACCGCCGCTGCCGGTCGGTCACCACGGCGGCAGCAGCACTGGTATACACCATTATCACAGCAGCAGCAACGGTGGTGTATCACCACCACCACCGGAATTACAACAGCAGACAGCAGCAGCGGTGGTACGAACCACCACCACCGCCGGTCGCCGGAAACCACCACAGTAGACAGCAGCAGCGGTGGTACGAACCACCACCACCACCGGTCACCGGAAAACCACAGCAGCAACAGCTCTAGGCTGTCGTCGGCCAGAAAACAAATCTGACAGCAGCAGCAACAACCGTCGCTGCCACCGTCGGTCATCCCTTCCACGGCGGCAGCGGTCACGCCACCACCACCGATAACCGCTAAACCCTGCGGCGGTCAGGCCACCACCAGCCAAGGCCGGCGACGACCCACCCCCTTTCGCTTATCGAGAAGAACGAGACACTAACGAGCGCTTACCTTTAACTTCCGGCGACGCAAGAACTCTCCGGCGACCTCCCGTCGATGTCTCTTTCTCTCTCGATCTCAATATCCCTCTCTCTCACTGATTTTCTTTATCTCTCTTCTCTCTCTTTCTTTTCACAAGACACAACAAAAAAATAAAGGTCTGATAACCCCTTCCCCTATTTAAATTAGCTAAAGGACAAAACCCTTACCCTATCACAATTCAAATACCTCATTATTATAATAATTTTTCTTACTTATCAATTACTTTTCCAACAAGACACCATAAATATATCTGATATTTCTTACCTACTTAATTAACCAAAAATTAATTTAAATTTAAATACATAAAATAAATAAACATAAGGTTATCTAGTTTTGGGATATTACAACTCTCCCCCACTTACCGGGATTTCGCCCCCGAAATCAATCGAAGAAAAGTTCCGGGTAGTGCTCTCGCATTTCAGCTTCCGGCTCCCAGGTCCACTCGGAACCCTTACGATGCTGCCACTGCACCTTAACGATTCCGATTTCTTTGTTTCACAACTTTCTCACCTTCCGATCCAGCACCGCTACCGGCCTCTCGACGTAATTTAGGCTCTCATCTATCTGGATATCACCTAGAGGGATATGCGCCGTCTCGTCGGCGAGACACTTGCGCAACTGCGATACATGAAACGTGTTGTGAATCTGACCCAACACCGCTGGCAGCTCCAACCGGTAGGCCACTTTCCCAACACGTGCGAGGATCGTGAACGGTCCGATGTAACGAGGCCCCAGCTTGCCTCTCTTACGGAACCGAATCACGCATTTCCAAGGAGAAACCTTTAACAGTACACGGTCTCCAACCTGGAACTCGTTCCTCTGTACTCCCCTCGTGTATCGCACTTCAAAACTCATGTTCAGAACTGAAGGAGGAGGCTGATATTTAAAGAAAAACGACCAAGCTCCATCTGGCGATCGCCAGACTGCCCACTTGGCGACGCCAAACACTTAATTTAACCCTAATCTTCAACTCAGTCGCACTTGGCGGCGCCAAATATAGGACTTCGCGATCGCCAAGTGTCTTCTGTGTTGACTTTGTGCATTTTTCACGTTTTCTCGCCTTTTTTCGTACTTTTCCGTTCCACGGCCTCCAGGTCCTTCACAATCAATAATAAGCTCATTTAGTGCATGATGATCATAAATGGGTGAGAAATGGGGTAAAGTCATACGATTACGCGCAACCAAAACATGTATAATTTTGGTGTTATCAAAATCCCCACACTTAAGCTTTGATTGTCCTCAATCAAAAGACTGAAAAATAAGAAAGATAACTCCAAAATTATCTCCACCCAAGATCATCAAAGAGAACAAAGTATACTCACACAATCGAACACACAAACAAGACTCATCAAGCAATCGGATACCAAGGCCAACCTTTTACCCTCACATAATATGCATAACAATATGAAGTGTATCTCTCGGGGGTAAAAGTGTATATATAAGTGATCACACCAATACTCGACTAATTCCCGCATGCATAAGCTTGTCACCAAATCTAATTTCCACCACTGAGAAGTTGTCAACCGTCAAGAGGACTTTAGGGTTGTAATGTTAGGCTAAGGGTTAAGGGTAGGATAAATGATATATATAAGTGACTAAGGGTTTTGCAACAAAAATTTGAAAACTTAATCAGTAATGATCCAAACAGTGAAGCAATCTGACTTTCGAACAGTGAGACTTTTGGGATGAGTATTTCTTCTTTTTTCTTTTCTTTTTAGAATTGGCCTAAGCCTATGGCTTATTTGGGGCACAAATTCTTTTTCAATCTTTTTCAGCTCTCATTCTTTTCTTTTTTGTATTCTCGACTCTTTTGATATTTCTTTTCTTTTTAGAGTCTCAAATATTTTCTTTTTTCTCTCTTTTTTATCAGAGCAGCAACTATGTTGCTTTTGGGCTCTTTTTAAATCTCAATCCCATAAAAACTGTCAGATATGAAAACTGGATCAAAACATCTCAAGATTCAAATTTAAGTTACGGCCAAAAGATAGATAAACAATTAGGCTCAAGGATAAAGTGTATAGTGGGTAATGAAATGAAAAGGCTAAGGCTCAAAATGGTTTCAAGGGGTAAAGTGTTAAAAGGTGAACATTTTTCAATTACAGGCTAGGCAAATCAAATAACCTTATGATGAGGTTATCTGACGAAGGCTAAAAGGGTTAGAAACGAAGGCCTCTATCAGTGCAATGGTGATAAATACTTCTCTTATGTGATCTTGACAAGCATTCAAATGACAAGTTCTACCTTGGGTCAAAGTCGGTATTCCTCACGAAATAAACAGATATAACAATATAGGCTCAATCTCTCAACGGAATTGGGTGAGGCACTCATGGTAATCAGTATTCCAAGGTATCCTTTTACTCAACTAATCCTATTCAGTGTTCTCCTATGCAAGCAACTCAGTCTCAAAAACAATCTCAGATTTCGAAAAAAATTGGGGTCAAATCTCAAAGCTTTCAAAAGTTTGAAAAACGACAATCCACAAGCAAAAGGGGAACCCATTTAAACAGATAAGTCTACATAACCCCCTCCCCACACTTAAAATTTGCAGTGTCCTCAATGCAACAATCAAAACAATTAAGGAGTAATTGGGAAAAAGAGAAACTTCCCGGGTTATGTGACGAAATCTGTTCTGATCTGAGAGTGGTGCATAAAAATCGTGCTCGATCATAAATCGCCATATCTACCAACAAAAAGAAAAAGAAAAAGTAAAAACGAACAAATGAAAAATAACCAAACCAAATTACTTAAAATCCTAAGCAAACCGACAGAAAAATAAAATTGTTCAAACAACCACGCAGTTCAAAAATAAAAAATTGTTTAGGACAACCATATCGAATAACGGAGATAAAAAAGAAAGATCAATAAGGGCCACGAGGTTGGTTTTGCCAATCCTCGTAAGTCGGGTAACCGGGCGGAGCATCCTCGGAGTACGGCCAATATGGAGATGGAGCAAAAGCGGTATTCGGTTGAATACCGAAGTGGGAGGCCATCTGGTTCATCACTCCTCTCTGCCAGTTGGCTTGGTGAAGAGCCTACACAGTGTTGTACTCCATATGTTGCTGATGCCGGCCATGAGAAAGTGACATATCCGAAAGTTGGTTACTCAAGTCTTGGTAACCGAATAAGCAGTCCAATCCGTCGGTTGTTGACTTGCACTCGCCCCACTCGTTCCACCGGTCTCATGCGTACTCCTCGGTGCTTGGCTAGGTTGACTTCTCGGTTGACTCCCATACGCTTGAGGATTACGGATCCATGCATTGTAGTCTCTTCCGATCGCATGCTCAACTCTCGCCACGCCCATACCTCGGAGTTGGTCCATGTCAATCAACCCCATCTCCTCGAGGTTCGTCATCGAAGCGATCGCGGCGTCGGTTAAGATACCGAAATGTTTGGCCAAGAGCGTCACGTATTGGCCACCAACGATGCGACTACCCTCGCGATAACCACTAGCCTTAGCGAGTTGAGCGGCGATGAGATACGGAGCATTCGGATATTTATCATCCGTAGAGAGTTGCTCAAGAAGCCACAAATCCTGCACAGTCACTTTCTCCTCACTCGAAGATCGAGCATTCACCGCTTGAATGAGCATGCGGTGTAGAAGTCTATCCGACGAAGCAAGAAAACCTTTCACCTTGAGGTTGCCATGATAATCACCATCACCCAAAATCACCCATGCCAAACGCGGATCAAAATCATCGGGTCTCTTTGCGGTCGCCCACATGTACTCCTCAAATCCGGGAGCATCAACGTCCAATTGGGTATATATCCCCAAAGCAAGAGCAAAATCAACCAAAGAAAGAGATCTCCAAAGACCACCAAGTCGGAAAGTCATACACGATTGATGAAATTCCCCAAGAGCCTTGATCGCATCGAAACGAAACGTGGCCACAAACTCCACGATAAGCTCTCGGTAGAGGGTCTCGGCGATATCGAAAACTCGCTCCCATGCATGGCAAATGTAGTACTCGTTGCCATCCTCGTCGTATGCGTGCTTTTCAAGAATCGCTTTGATGTCGTTCTCGACATGCATTGATCGAAGAAGATCCCAATCGACTCTTTTCGGCATGAGAATTTGGCGGGGAAGAAGTCGGTTGACAATGTCCCGATATTCCTCCTTCTTTCGAGCGTTTAAAGTCGGGTCGTTTGTAAACGAGGTGAAGATATGACTTCCATCCGGTGCATGAAAATTGGCTATGGCGGTCGTAGATGCGCGGGTCTTTTGTCTCTACAAAATCAAAATACCATTGTCTTAGAAAGGTTTCAATCCATAAACGCAAGACAAGGTTTATACTTTCAAAGTTCCAACGAGACAAAAACCTATACGACTAACAAGTTCAAGCATCACATATATATGCATAACAAAACAAGAACAATGGGGATGTGGAACATCCCCACACTTGAACTTTTAGTTCAATCCACAATTTCAAACCAATCTAGTTAACAAGAAAGAATGGGGGATTTTGGTTTTCTCAAAATCCCCACACTTATCATTTAAACACAATCACTAGATTCAACAATCAATTAGCATGCTAGAAACAAGATTTCAATCACAATATAGGGCATGCATTCATCTATAAGCTCTAAACCATCAATGGTGTATCAAGAACCATGTCAATTTCATTCAAGCAAAGAAACACCATTGCTACCCAAAACAAGATCTTCAATTACCAAATCGAGCAATCCTTACGAAATCAAAGTTACGAAACGTACCTTGTTCATGATGAAAGATGAAATTGAAGCTCAAGAAGGACGAATTTCGCAAGAACGTGAGAGGGTTTGGCGGCGCCTAAGAGGAATTAGGTTTGTGTGCTTGTGAAAAGTGGGAAAAAGAAGGTTTAAAAACCGTCTGTCCCGACTTCGCGTCGCGAAACCCTGGGTTTCGCGTCGCCAAACAGGATGATTTCTAAAAACCCTGATTTTTTTAAAAGTTTCGCGTTGCCAAACGGCCTTCTTCGCGTTGCCAAGTTCAAAAATTTTTACCTCATCCGTGGCTTAATCACTTGGCGTCGCCAGAATTGGAATTTGGCGATCGCCAAATGCCTACTGTTTCCAACTTGTGAAATTTTGCATCGCATTCCGATTTCGCTCGAATCTGGTTTCTATCCCCTCCGTATGGTTACCTAAGCAATATCAAATGAAAACATTAGTAAAAACACACACAAAAATCACTAAAAATGAAAGAAAATCAAAAAGCTCGGGTTGCCTCCCGAGAAGTGCTTCATTTTTGGACGGGTCTAGAGCTCGACCCCACTTTCGGCTCATTTCTTGGCACGTCGGGATGACGAGCCTCTCTTCTTCCTGTGATCTTTCTTAGAGGTTCCCGGTTCCTTGGTTGATTGCTCCTTTTTGTGCATCGGGTTTGAATAGTCCTCCGTTTTCTTTCCAAGCTCATGCGGGAGTAGCGGACGGTTCATGCTTTTAGTGTAGGCCATAGAAGGATCATCATAAGGTTCGTCGAGGTGTCTAACCGGCTCTCCGTTAGGATCAAAGTAAATCCGATTGTCTCCATAGCCTAAGCTTGTGACTTGATTGCGCATATCGGTATTTACTTGAGCGGTGTGCAAGAAAGATCTCCCGAGGATTATCGGGATCTCCGTGTTTTGTGGAAGGTTAGCTATGACGAAGTCCGTATAGTACACAAATTTTCCAATACGAATTGGGACTCCTTCCGCTATTCCTAACGGTGTTTTCATGTAACCGTTTACTCCCCGGTATTGATAGTTCGTTGGCACGATTCTCTTGACTCCCATTTTCCTGCAATAGCAAACAGGCATCATATTAAGAGCGGCACCTGAATCAACCAAAGCAAGACCACTAAATTTATGACAAGAAATAGGTAAGTTATAACTCCCTGGATCATGCTTGATTGGTGCGATGTAGATGAGATCATCTTCCGGTGCTTTCTCCTTTTCTTTCTCCTTCTCCTTGCCTTTATCTTCTTTCTTCGGGATCACGAATTCCGCGTATCCGCCTTGCTTTCCATCTTCCTCATCTTCATCCTCACTTGAAGCTTCGGGAACCTTGAGTCTTAGGTGTTCGAAAGACACGGTGAACCCCTCCGAATCGTAATCCGTGGCATAATCGGGCTCACTTTCACTCTCGGTTTCCACGTACTTCTTCGTGTAGATGTCCGTCCATTTCTTCTTTGACGGCTCTCCAGTTATCATGAGCATTGGCTTCGCATTCTCCACTTTTTCGGTTGTGAATCTCGGGGAAAACTGTGCTATGGATCGATCGGCTGCCATTCTAACACTCAACAAACGATTACTGCAACTTGCGGGAAACAAGGAGATAAAATATAAATAAAGATAAAGATAAAACTAATGAACTAATTAAACTAGAAAGCGAAAAACTTGCAAGGGAAAGAATCCCTTACAAGGATCGATTAACAAAACTAATTAGACTAAAATCTAACAACTACCGTTCCCCGGCAGCGGCGCCAAAAACTTGATGCGGTAATTATCGTATATAAAAAGCGTAACAAGTTTTAACCTCTAATGCCTAGCCACCGTCTTACCACATATACAGGCAAGCGTACCTGATCGTGAGTAATATAGTGTAGGAAAGTCCAAGTATCGTATCTACCACTGGAACGGTCAAGTTATCGTAGACTAAAGTCTGAATCGGTTTAATTAATCTAAAAGGGGGGTTTTGTATGAAAAAGGTTTGAATACTGAAAAAGATAATTAACTAAGTAAAACTAAGAAAGCGATTAAAATAATGATTTAAGTTTATAATAAGGGAAAAACAGCAGTACTTATCATGATAACGTGAATCCCCAATATGGATGACAAGAATAAGTCGAAGGTTTGGTTGTTTTGACTATTGTAGGAATTTAAGTCTGGGACACCCTAACATGTGCAATTTATGGCTATGAACTAGGATATGGTCCTCCTAATTCCAATCCTAAATCGTTTGGTCCACAATCTAGAATCGGTAAACCCTTCCCAATCAGTATTGCAATGGCTCTTTTACTATCGGTCACTTATTGGTCAAAGTAACCCCTTAACACAACTCTATGGTTCAAGTCGAACTAAGGTAGGTTGATTATCCTTTCGGAGTCTATCTGCTTTTGGTCTAACAAATACACCCAACCAAGTGAATTCAAATCGCCACAACAACAATAATCAGAAAAGAACCATAAACGACATTCAATTAATCAAAAACAAACCAATAAACATTAATTGCAAAGTATCATCCACAAAGGTTCATCTATCATGACAAGCACTACTAATAGACTACTCACTCATAATGAAAACAAAAACATAAACAAAAGTGGACATCGACATGATACCGACAGTACAACGATAGATGATCAGAGATCGACTTCCGCAGCGTATCGGCACCTTTCGTACTCTCACTCTCGTTCCTCTGTACTCCCCTCGTGTATCGCACTTCAAAACTCATGTTCAGAACTGAAGGAGGAGGCTGATATTTAAAGAAAAACGACCAGGCTCCATCTGGCGATCGCCAGACTGCCCACTTGGCGACGCCAAACACTTAATTTAACCCTAATCTTTAACTCAGTCGCACTTGGCGGCGCCAAATATAGGACTTCGCGATCGCCAAGTGTCTTCTGTGTTGACTTTGTGCATTTTTCACGTTTTCTCGCCTTTTTCCGTACTTTTCCGTTCCACGGCCTCCAGATCCTTCACAATCAATAATAAGCTCATTTAGTGCATGAAATGATCATAAACGGGTGAGAAATGGGGTAAAGTCATACGATCAGAGCCATCTTCAGATGGGATATCCTAAGTGATGTGCGATCTGTCTTTCTACTCAGAGCATCCACGACCACATTCGCCTTGCCCGGATGATAGAGTATCTCACAGTCGTAGTCCTTGACTACGTCTAGCCACCTCCGTTGTCGCATGTTCAGGTTCGGCTGCTCCAAGAAATATCTCAAGCTCTGATGATCCATATAGATGGTGCATTTCACTCCGTAGAGATAATGCCGCCAGATCTTAAGAGCGAAAACCACTGCTGCAAGTTCAAGGTCATGCGTGGGGTAATTTGCCTCGTGTGGCTTCAACTGCCTCGAGGCGTATGCTATCACTCGCCCCCTCTTCATCAATACGCACCCCAGACCAAGACGCGAAGCGTCGCAATAAACCGTCATGTCCTCTACTCCTTCTGGCAGCGTCAAAACTGGCGCCTCACACAACTTCCGTCTTAAAGTCTCGAATGCCGTCTGCTGCTCAGAACCCCACACAAACGGTTCGCTCTTCTTCGTCAGTCGTGTCAATGGTACTGCAATCTTAGAGAAATTCTGGATGAACCGTCGGTAGTAGCCGGCCAACCCCAGGAAACTTCGAATCTCGGTTGGTGAGGTTGGAACCTCCCAACTCATTACTGCCTTGATCTTTGACGGATCCACCTTGATGCCTTCCCGGTTTACAACGTGGCCCAAGAATTGAACCTCCTCCAACCAGAAAGCATACTTCGAGAATTTTGCATAGAGACGCTCCTTTCTCAGAACCTCGAGCACCTCCCGCAAGTGAACCACATGATCCTCCTTCATTTTCGAGTAGACTAGGATATCATCAATGAACACGATCACAGACCGATCGAGCATCGGTCGACAAACCCGATTCATAAGGTCCATGAACGCAGCTGGAGCATTGGTAAGACCGAAAGGCATCACCAAAAACTCGAAATGTCCGTAACGGGTTCGGAAAGCGGTCTTGTGAATGTCCGCTTCCTTCACCCTCAGCTGGTGATACCCTGACCGGAGATCGATCTTAGAAAACCACGATGCTCCCTGGAGCTGGTCAAACAAATCATCAATCCTAAGTAAAGGGTACATATTCTTGATGGTTACCTTGTTGAGCCCCCGATAGTCGATACACATGCGATGACTACCATCCTTCTTTTTCACGAATAGTATCGGTGCTCCCCAAGGTGAACTACTCGGGCGGATGAAACCTTTGCCTGAGAGCTCTTGCAACTGATCCGACAACTCCTGAAGCTCCGGTGGTGCCAAACGATAAGGAGCTCGCGCAATTGGAGCCGCCCCTGGCACCAGATCAATACCGAACTCAACCTGCCTATCTGGCGGTAGGCCTGGCAGATCTTCCGGAAATACATCCGGGTATTCGCTAACAACCGGTACTTCCGCTACCGTCAGCTTCCTTTCTTCCGTCTGGTCCGCCATCGCATAAGCCACGAAACCCGAACCTCCTCGCTGAAAGTACTTCTGTGCCTTCGAGACGGAACAGAACAACGTACTCACCCTCCTTCCCTTGCCGTACACTATCATCTCTCCCCCACTCGGATTCTGGATCCGCACCAACTGACCCGCAACATCTTTCGTTGCCCGATTCGGAAACATCCAATCAATCCCAACTACCACGTCAATTCCGTTCATGGGGACGGGTATGAGATTGATGCTGAACTGCACCCCGAAGATCTCGATGGTACACCCACGATACACGCGCTCGACTACATGCACCTCCTCCGCGGCTACGTCAATTTTCATAGGAGACGTCTAGCTTGCCTAACTCTATTTGGAAATCCTTACAAAACCTATGCGACACATAAGACCAAGTGGCCCCCGTGTCGAAGAGTACTAACGCAGGCTTTGAGTTAACAGGAAAGATGCCTAAATTACACATACATCAAGTTACTATCTATCTACACAAGGCAAGAGTTAAATAACTAAACTTAACAAGGGAAATACCTGTAATCACATCAGGTGCAGTCTGTGCCTCCTCAGCAGTCAGCTGGAACGCCCGTCCTCGTGTAGTAGGTCCGCTCCTCCCCGTAGTAGTACCATCAGTAATCCTAAGCGTCGTTGGGGCCGGGGCCTGAATTGGTGCTCCCTTCAGCTGGGGGCAATTGGGCTTGATATGCCCGGACTGGTAGCAGTGAAAGCAGTTCTTCGTCGTCTCTTTGCATTCGCGGCTGAAATGGCCCTGCTTGCCACACTTAAAGCATGCCGTCTCCTGAGCCCTACACTCACCTCTGTGGTTCCGCCCACACTTGCTGCAAGCTGCAGGTCCACTCCTAGTATCGCTCTTGGCTCCCTTGTACTTCTTAACTGGCCCCGACTGATCATCCGCCTTGCGCTTTCCCTGTCGTCGCTCTTCCAGGTGTATCTCCTGGGCTCTCGCTGTGTCCACCATATCGCTGAATGTTTTGCACCTTTTCGTAGTCACTGTCCCCTTGATTTCCGTCTTCAGAACCCCAGGTATCGAGCCATCTTCAGGGACTCATCGTTCGCATAGCCCGGCACGAACAGCAGCTTCTCTAAAAATTTCGCGGTGATCTCATTCACCGTCTCTGTCGTCTGGGTTAGATTCAGGAACTCAGCTGCTATTCGCTCTCTCTCAATGCTAGGAGCGAACTCCTCATCGAACATGACCTTAAACTCCTCCCAAGTCAATGCAGTGACTTGCGCCTCCGAAAGTCTCTTAAGGACCAGGTCCCACCAATCTTTAGCCGCATTCCGGAGTAGGTTCACCGCAAAAAGAACCTTCGAGCCCGCCGGGCATCCGCTTGTGCGGAAAGCCCCTTCCACAGCTGAATACCAACGGTAACAAGCTACGGGGTCCTTCTGCCCCTCAAAAAACGGTGGTTTACATGTCATGAAATCCTTGTAGGTGACCCCCCGACTCTGTGACTGTGTCGTGCTCCCGCTCCCCGAACTCCGTGCCGTAAGTGCCGCATCGATACGCTGATCCAGGGTCTGAACTAGCTCATCCCTCATCTGGTCAAAAAGCCCTGGCAGTGTTTGTTGCAGAATCGCAGTAATTTGAGCAGCAAGCTGGTCTGCCTGCTCGGCATCACTCCCACTGGGATTATTCCTAGTTTGCACCATTCTGAGGGTGCAAGAAAATCTTAGGTCTTAACTACAATAAGGCAGTTACATTACATCGCGATGTCTAACCATATCTTTAAGCTACTAGTGCTCATGCAAGTATCTACCTCTAGTCTTAGTGCGCATGCAGAATCATAGTTAAATTCACACCTTCCACATAAGCACTATACATATTAGCTAACCACATATATGCTCATCCCTAACTGTCATCAATGAGTTAAAGTCTCCAGGACTTAATTAATCCCAACACTACACAGGTGTTTATAGTAACACTATTATTGGCGCCGTATTACTATAACCATCCATTCATGATAGTCAAATCAGGATCACCGGGCACCAATCAAACAAGAACATGCCCGATAACCCATCCTTAACATACCAAGGTGTCTACGTTTGGGTTTGATACCATCCTACCTAAACCTTAACTTATCGACTAAGCAGGTACTCGCAAACATAACACTATCCCACATAGCTCATTATATCAATCCACATAATACTATGCATAATAACATGTATACACAATTCACTTCTATATCATGCGTGTATATATATATATATCAAAAACTCAACTATTGCTCACCTCCGTCTTGACGGTTCCGCTGGCCATTCCGATCTTAACTATTCCCAAAATCACCTAGTTTAAGTCCAAACACACACACACCCACTAGTGTGTATGCTGAATCTCTTAAACCTAGGCTCTGATACCAAGTTTGTAACACCCAACTTTCAAAATTTTTTTTTAAAAACAAAGAATTTATATAAATAAAATGCTTAAGAAATTATTCCCACGGTTTAATAAGTGAATCATCCGAAATTCCCCAGAATTTAATAAATAATGTTAACTAAATAAAAACGATAAACGCCTAATCGGAATGCCATCGCCGGAGACCTCAAGCCGGAGCTTTGCCTTTATCCACGCTCGAACTCGTACCTAAAAAAATAATAGAAATCGTGGAATAAGCACAACCGCTTAGTGAGCAAATAATCACATGCATCATATTGAACAATCATATATATCACCACATAAACATCTTAACGGTTTCCCGCTCTTCGGACCGCCCCGCAGTCCGACCTTAGTGGTTACCCACTCTTCGGATCGCCCCGCAACCCGGCCCTAGTGGTTACCCACTATTCGGATCGTCCCACGACCCGGCCTTAGCGATTACTCGCTCTTCGGATCGTCCCACGACCCGGCCTCAACTAGCACATATATAACAGTCACAATACAAGACATGTAAAAAATCCACTCACCTGATCCGCAAAATACTAAGCACAAAACGCAACTCGAACTCGTTACAGCAACTCTAAAATAACACGTATATATATCCACGTATATATATCAACTATTCGATATAATAAAATAAACCAACGTCCCCGAATTAAAAGGATAAGCTAAGGAATAGATCCCGCGATTCCCGGATAACGACCCAACCCCAATCATCCCATCACTAACCTATCCATCTCACAATTTAGCTTATGGTAAAAACGGAGCCATAACCAACTTACGGGTTATTATAGCTTACCAACTCACCCTCTTGTCGCACTAGCGAATCCGGGCAGCCGCGGTCACAACCGCCGCTGCCGGTCGGTCACCACGGCGGCAGCAGCAGTGGTGTACACCACTACCACCGCGGGTCAACAAAAAAAAAACAGCAGCAGTAGCAGCGGTGCAAACCACCACCACTGCTGATCATCGACCGCAAGAACAACAACAATAACAACCGACGGCACCGCCGGTTTCCTTTTTATCACAGCAGCAGCAACGGTGGTGTATCACCACCACCACCGGAATTACAACAGCAGACAGCAGCAGCGGTGGTACGAACCACCACCACCGCCGGTCGCCGGAAACCACCACAGTAGACAGCAGCAGCGGTGGTACGAACCACCACCACCACCGGTCACCGGAAAACCACAGCAGCAACAGCTCTAGGCTGTCGTCGGCCAGAAAACAAATCTGACAGCAGCAGCAACAACCGTCGCTGCCACCGTCGGTCATCCCTTCCACGGCGGCAGCGGTCACGCCACCACCACCGATAACCGCTAAACCCTGCGGCGGTCAGGCCACCACCAGCCAAGGCCGGCGACGACCCACCCCCTTTCGCTTATCGAGAAGAACGAGACACTAACGAGCGCTTACCTTTAACTTCCGGCGACGCAAGAACTCTCCGGCGACCTCCCGTCGATGTCTCTTTCTCTCTCGATCTCAATATCCCTCTCTCTCACTGATTTTCTTTATCTCTCTTCTCTCTCTTTCTTTTCACAAGACACAACAAAAAAATAAAGGTCTGATAACCCCTTCCCCTATTTAAATTAGCTAAAGGACAAAACCCTTACCCTATCACAATTCAAATACCTCATTATTATAATAATTTTTCTTACTTATCTATTACTTTTCCAACAAGACACCAAAAATATATCTGATATTTCTTACCTACTTAATTAACCAAAAATTAATTTAAATTTAAATACATAAAATAAATAAACATAAGGTTATCTGGTTTTGGGATATTACAGTAGACTTCCTTTAATCATTCTCTGTGTTCTCGAAACTCATTTTACGAATGAAAGGAAAGGAAAGCGAGGGAAAAGAGAGAAAAATAAAAAATAGTCGTGTTCTCGAAACTTTTTTAGGAGAGAAAGGAAAAGAAAGCGATGAAAAATAATGTTAAGTTTCCTTCCAAAACTTTCATCCCAAATGTGGGAGGAAAGAAAAAGAAAAGAAAAGAAATTAAAACTAATTAAAAAATTACTGAAATTATTAAAATTACAATACTACCAATCCTTTCATTGTAAAAGATATACTTTTAAAGGGTATATTTGCAAAAATGACATCTTTCCTTTCGTTTCTCTCTAGTTCAAGAACACGAATCATAACAAACTTTCTCGTCATTTCCTTCCTTTTTCTTCCCTTTCAAGAACACAAATACAAAAAAAAAAAAAAAAAAAAAAATCTTCTCCTTTCTTTTCCTTTCCTTTTTTTCTATCCATTTCTTTTCTTTTATTTTCTCTCCGTTTTGGAGAACACAGAGCGACCTGATTTCATTCTCAACAATTTTCAAACAACCATATTTCATTTTACACCGTATCAAAAGGCTTGTTAATCATTCTGTCAACTTAGGAGGCGTTTGGTTTGCTGGAATCAACCGGAATCTAGTGGAATTAGAATGGTTAATTCCATTTATCAAATTCTATACTGTTTAGTTGCCTAATTCATGGAATTCAATTCCATGAATTCCTTAAATTGAGGATTTGACCATTCCTTCTCAAATGAGATGGAATTGAATTCCATTCCATTCCATTCAATATTTTGTTAGGGGACGTTTGGTTCGTCGGATCTGTTGGAATGTGAAGGAATGGGAACGGTCAATTTCGTTGACCGAATTCCATCAGGTTGTTTGGTTGCCAATGAAATGGATTATTCAATTCCATGAAGTTGTTCATCCATGAATTTCACCATTCCTTTCAAGAAATGATGGAATTCAATTGCATTCCCTTCAAAAAATTTCAAATGACAAAAATGCCATCCGGCTACCATCACCGGCCACCACCACGACCTTCGGCCACCACCATCGGCTACCTCTGCCGCCTTTGACCATCGCCACCTCCGGCCACAACCACCACCACCACCATTGCCGTTCAACATTAAAGAGTATTTTTGACATTTTTTAGTATTCCATTCCAATTCCTTAGCAAACCAAATAAACATATTCCAATTCCTTTGACAAATTACATTCCATTCCTGTCAACCAAACACTTGGTCAAACTTGATATCATTCCATTCCAGTTCATTCCAGCCTTCAATTTCTTTGATAGATTCCATTAATTCAGAAATTATTCTAGGAGCCAAACGCCCCCTTAGCGACAAAATGCTCTCATTTAACCACCATTACCTTTGGTTACCACCGCCACCGGTCACCATCGTAGCCGACAACCACAACCTTCGGCAACCACTACCATCGACAACCACTACCACCACCGGCAACCACCACCTCCGGTTACCAAACGCCCCCTTAATCATCCCGCACCAAACCATTTAGCAATTACCAAACAACCCCTTGTTTTAAAAAGTAAACATGGAGTGCCGAAGTGTAACATACCATATTTTATAAGGACACATCCTGAAAATTAACCATCGTTTCTCAATTCTACACGCGATTATCTAGAAAAAAGATACTCTCTACTAAATCAGAGATTGACACGTGGCAGAATCTGAATCGTGTAGACCTCACCTACTACCTTATCCAACCCACTATAATTGGAGCATCAAACCCTCCATACCAAAATATCTCATCAACCATGGCTCCTCCTTCACTCTTTTC
>CM058040.1:88119120-88198714 GCA_030169165.1 Centaurea solstitialis | reverse complement strand
TAATAGAAAATGCTATAAATAAACATAATTGTTGCTTTTATTAACTTACAAAATATCGACTATTCAATAGTTATAAAGCTCGTAAGCACTGTCTCATCAAACATCATTTGGGTCGAGCATAATTTTTATATATTCTTCATGAATATTAATGATGAATTCTTATGAATGGGTCGACAAATTTTGGCTCTTAAATATAATTTTCAAGTTCTTTGTAATTATAAATAGATGATTAATTAAAGAAGTATATTGTTTTACTAGTTAAGTAGTTATGAAAATTATTTTGAAACAGTTTTAACGTTTAAAACAAAATAACAATCTTAAAAAGTGTGGATGAAGAATATGTTTCGTCATTAAAATCATAAGTACGACTTCTTACTTATTTAAAAGGATAAGCTATGTTACTTTTTAAAACTTTAATTATTATTAATAAGTTCATGATTAATTAATTTTATTAGATTAGAAGTTAAATATGTACAAAAATGTAAACGTTTGTTGTATGCTAAGGCTTTTTTTAGAGATGTTTAAGGGAAAATCTAAAGAAAAAAAATCGGGAAACGCCTTGATAGCCCTCCATCTATTGTATCGTTGACACGTGTATATAACAGTAAATTAAGTTGTTTTTGGTTTTTATACACAAAGTGCATCATGCACGTGTACATATTACTAGTCTTTTGTGAAAGACGATATATTAAGAGCCCGGAACTAGCAAGGCGCTAGCCCAGGAAAACAAAAGAAGATCATGCACCTATACACATATTACAAATTACATCTATGCAAAAGCGCATATGATCCAAATTGATGGCTACGAGGGTGTTTTTTCGGTTTTCCATTTTTTTTGGTTTTCTCCTAAACCTGACCCTATATATATATATATATATATATATATTAGAGAGAGAGAGAGAGAGAGAGAGATAAGTGTTAAAATGAGAACTGGTAAAAAATGTGAAAGAGAGAAGTGATTTTAGCCATTGATACGGCTGAGAGCAAAGTTGAAAAGTCAAAGCTTGCGGTCAAAGCTGCAATCTTTGACTAGTCAAAATTCGTATGTATGCACAAGATCGAAGACGTATTTTCGTAACTGTTAGAAATAGGAAACGAGTTCATATATGAACTGAATCTGTGTAATTAATATATGCGTTCATATATGAATATGTATAATTCATATATGCGTTTATATATGAATCTTCATATATGACTATGTAATTCATATATGAATCTTCATATATGGACTATTTGTAAAATTTACAAAAATACCTTCCGCGTCTTACAACTTGTGCGAGAACTTATTCAATGTTTCGCGGTCAAAGCCGCATTTATTGACCAGATGAGCGCTGAAGATCACTTCTCTACTTCTCCAATTTTTAGCACTTCTCATTTGAATTATGTATATACACATACATAGAGAGAGAGAGAGAGAGAGGAAATTCAAAGGAAAACTGAAAAATACTCTAGTAGCCCTCCATCTAGACCGTATACACTTGTACATACAAGTATTTTGTGTTCTTTTTGAGTTTTTATGCACATATGCATATGCACGTGTACATATTAAAAAATTACCTATATGCACAAGTACTACATATGGTCAAGATGTAGGTTTATGAAGGTGTTCCTTGGTTTTCCATTTATTTATGGTTTTCCCTTGAATATGACCCTACACACACACACACTATTAATTTAGAACTGAATTTTTTTCATAACCAAATGTGTCCGAGGCTCATTTTCTCTTAAAACCAACTGAGGGATCGTTTACAGACTATTACTCGCTAATTAAATGCTTCCTAAATAAAGTAACATTTATCAAAATACACATTGATAGATTATGTACACGATAGATTAAAGTAACTAGGGATGATGAATATTGTCGATATATCCTTAATTATCCGATATCGTGTAGTAAACAACCTCTAAGAAAAATAATTCCACATATACGTTTTCTTGCAGTTCCACAAAAACCTCCATGTACACGTTTTTTATGTAATTGATTAGACAATATACACACCTTAAATATAAACTTCAAACAAAGTAATTTTATAAAAAAAGAAAACCCAGCCAATTAATAAAAAGGAAAAGGACTAAATAGTAGAACATGACAAGAAACACAACTAGTCAAAATAAATGGCATACGTGTGGTTAAAGTTGTTTCCAAAAGTGTAGGAAACAAGAGTGCAGAGATAGGATATAAAAAACATATATAGTGAAACAAGATAATGGTCTAACTTAGAAGGCATTGGCACCAACCTATATACGTGGTCTTCAATTTAGTAGCTTCCTATATATATGCATAGCATTGGTGACAAGTTGTCTTGATTTTGACATGAATTGAAGAGATTACAAAACCCTAAACATTATTGATTTGCAGACGTTAAGTGTGCCATACATGAAGTCAATAGACAAGACTAGCGGCGGAATGCCAACAAGAGGGGTAAGAAACTTCAAAATTTTGATTTGATTGATTACAATACTATGCATGGTATACATGCACATATCATATTGTATTCGAACGTGTTTCATTAGATTTCTTTGTTAGTATACGAAACTAGAGAAGTAACTATGTCTTTAAAATACATTTTTTTTCGTGTTTTTATGAAGTGGCTAACAACTTTGCATTCATTTACGATGCTATAAAGGTTTTGAGTTCAAACTATATGCTTATATATTGTTTAGAGGTTTAGGCTGAATTTATATGAGACCAACACATTTTCGTGAGACCCGTGAGACTAAATTTTTACACTTAGAACTTCACAACAAATTTCCATGAAGGTAAACAAAATCTTCGAACCTTCACATCAAAAACACTATGAAGGTTATCTTCACTTCTGTGAAGTTTCAAGTATAAAAGTTGGTCCCATGTGATTCTAAGTCTTAGAGGATTAATTGCTATCTCAGACAATAACTAGTAAGTTTGAATATTTGGTGCTAGGTTACAAGTATTTATGGAATTGTGGCTAAACTTAGGAAGCAATGTTAAATATGTTATTGATGATTGTTTGTGATTTCATTCAGGGTCATTTGGAGGAAGGAAATAAAGAGACAAATAAAGATCTTAAAAGTCGAGGATTGTGCTTGGTGCCATTGTCATGCTTATCATATATTACGAGTGGAAGTGAAGGCATTTGGCCGGGGCCCTAGCTAGCTAATCAACTTAACATGCATGATCATCTTCGAGAGCTTGACTGAAGAGTGTTTTTATGTACATTTCCCCTAAATGAAGCTAGACCAATTAAGTCTTGGAGGCCATGGCTAGAAAGCAATAACTTCAGAAGGCGCTCAAAAAGTTCTAATCAACGAGTTGGTTAACAAGTATTTAACAAGAGTTTGGTCTTGCCTCTCAACGACAAAATGTTTGAGGTTATGTGTTTAGATCGTCTTTTAATATGTTCAAAAGTTTAATTAGTCTCACTTTTTTCACGATGAAGAAAATGGAGCAAATTTGGTCATCTTGTGGAAGATGTTATCAAGTATGGACCAAGTTTGATCCATTAGAGATCAGTCGATGTAATATTGTTATGTTGATGATTAATCTTGAATTAGTCATTAAGTTAGTGTTTGTCTTAATTAATTTGCCTTTAACTCTTGTAGTACTATATATTAATAAGCTTTCTAGTTTTTATGTAAGTACTAGTTAAGAAATTATTTTGACTGAAAAGTCAATTAATTTGTTGTTAGCTTTAATTTTGGATTGATGAACTTTAAATGCTTTTTGTTTAAAGTGTGTAATGATTAGAGTTCAATGCAATAGCTTTTTTAATTGAAAAATAATTCAAAAATGTGATATTTTTGTATATAAATATGTAAAACGAATAGTTTTAATACATAAAATTAATTCATATTTTGTCCGTATAAATAACTGAAAACCTAATAGGGAGCTAAGCATAAACTTCTTAAGTTGCGTTTGTAGCTCGACATGTTGCATTTCCAACTTCTTCGTACGTGATGCCCACATGAAGCTCATAGGCTCCCTATTTTATTTCTTATAACATTCGTCATATTTCCTACACGTTCATGACAACCAACTACTAGTGATTGATTATAATATTGCTAACATATGCCTTGATTCATGTTTTAAGTCGATTGACTATTCATAAGTACTTTAACATGAAAATCTATATTAATATTATCTAAATGGTTTTCCTTCTTCCATTGTCTAAACAATCTCCTCCTTCCTGTTTAAGATCATACTTCAACTTATCAACCTCAAGCACATCAAACAAAAGTTGGTTAGTTACAAGTGCATCACACCAATTTCTATTGGGATCGATGAATACATATATATATATATATATATATATATATAATGTGAACCACTTTTTGGTTGTGAACGTGAGGACAGCTGAGAGCGCGATACGTAGCGGATGACTAGGCGTCACGTCAGGTCCACGGTGGATGACTAGACGTGTTTCTTGGGAGGGCATTGAATTAAAGGGGGGGGGGGGGGGGGACCACACTCAAAACCGCCTTTATTGACCAGTCTCCGCCACGTGTTGCGCTCTCGGCTGTCCTTACGTTCACAACCAAAAAGTGGTTCACATTTGAACTTTCCTCTCTTTCTCTCTCTCTCTCTCTCTCTATATATATATATATATATATATATAACTAGTGGCAAAACCGCGCGTTGCACGGTAGCATAAGAGCATCTCCAAGAGCTTTGCTATATTTTTTCTAAATTAGAGAATAGGAGATCAAAATTTCTAAAATTTTATTTTTTGATCTCCAACAGCATTGCTATTTTAGAGGCTTTATCATCATTTATATTATTAAAATATACATTATATTTATTATCCCAATAAACTTTTAAAAACTTTTAAAAAATAAATTATATCATTGGTGGAATGCATTAAAAATATGTTTCTCTCTCATCATTTAGAAGTTTTGGAGAAATCTCTATATTTAGAGGAAATCCTAAAGTTTTCTATTTTAGCAATTGGTTTAGCAATGCTGTTGGAGCAACTTAGGAAGAAAAAACTCACTTTTTTCTATTTTAGCAATGTTGTTGGAGATGCTCTAAGTAACTCTTTAGAAATATGTAGATTGTCACTATCTTTCGTTGTGTTAGTCTAAAAACATTGTTATATATTTGAGATATTTTCATATAACTTTAGCTTATATAAAATGAAAAAAAAATATTTAAACAATCCATGAAATACTCTTTCTCACCAATGTGGAACAATCAATAAATCATCGACAATTCACCATTTGATCAATACTTAAACCTTATTGCCTCTTGTTACCATCTTAAGGATTTCTTAAGATGTTAACATACAATTAGAATAATAATTTGAGATTATTTCACAAACTTTAGTTTATATAAAATAAATAATAAATTATCTAACTATCATATAAATATGTTCTCATGTATACAAAAACCAACTATTTGGATTAAAATTTAGTTAAACTTTTAAACTACTATCTTACTTTATAGTTTATATGGTCATTTGAAATGTGTAACAATCAAGAAACTACAATAATTCACCATCGGATGTTTTGATAAATACTTGAGCCTAATCAACATTTTATATACATACTTTCATTTCCAATTTATTCTTTTCTATCAATGTGGGACAACTTATACAACACAAATACTCTATCCATTCATAAAAACCAATCTTTACAAAAAATTCAAATTCTAAGAAAATAGAAAAATACCAATGAAGGGTTCTCATTGAATTTAATGGCTCTTCCTTTATATATTTGTATTGAGGATTGACATCACGCATTGCACGATGACAAAGTTTCTTTTTGGAAATATATAATCAAATTAACATGAAACGTAATTAGTCTTTGCAACTAATGAAATACGATATCACTTTTATTTAAGATGAAACCATATTAAGGTGAGAGTATTAAGGTTTTGTTAATATATATATTTATAGGTGTATTGTGTTTGGTATAAAGCTTAAGACAATACTTAAATGTAAAATCTCCTATTATCATTTATAAGACATTTGGATATTGAGCTATATATTTACAACAATACGAAATCTGTTGTTGAAAAATCATTAGTGGATATAAATTATTTTCCTTATATTGGCATAAAGCTAATATCTTTTTATCATTAATTAGACATTTGGATACGAATCTTTATTGAAAGATCATAACTCGATACAAATGATTTTATTTTTTCATAATTTTAATTTACATCATTTCTCTATAACAAAGAAATTTGATACACTTTTTTTATTTGGTAAAAGTAACAATTATCCAGTATTAAATTTAAATATTTAATTTTCCTTTAATCTACTTGATGAGGAATAATAATTGTATGTTTTTTATCCAATGCTAAAAAGAGAGCTTTTGTAATTCTTTTAAGAGTAAATTACTACTTTATTCTTTGCGGTTTGTTAAAAATTTTGATTTTCTTCTTTATGGTTTAGAAATTTCAGTTTCGTCCCTATGGTTTGTAGTTGTTATTCTCGTCCATATGATTTATAGTTTATGTTATTTTGGTCCTTATGGTTTACACTTCTTTAATTATTGTTTGTTTGTGTAAATATATAAAGAGAAAATGTAATTGATATATGTAATAAGAGAACACCAAGAATTAAACCAAATGTGTTAACATAATCGGGAATATATGAGATTAAATGTTTAGATTTGTAAAATAACCACTTTTACCTTATAGTGTTTATTTTCATGATTTTTATAGTCCAACATCACATATTTAACTTGAAAAATTAAAATATTTACAACCTAATACGACATTATAGTGTGATCAAAATCACCAAATTGTCGAACATACTTGAACAAATGTGATGAAAATCAAGAACCAAACCTATATAAAACCATATTGTGATTAAAATCACAAAACAAAATGCATAAAACTATTATGCGATCCAAACCACAACATCACATATTTAACTTGAAAAATTAAAATATTCACAACCTAATACGACATTATAGTACGATCAGAATCACCAAATTGTCTAACATACTTGCAGAAATGTGATGAAAATCACGAACCAAACATTTATAAAACCATATTGTGATTAAAATCACAAAACAAAATGCATAAAACTATTATGCAATCCAAACCACAAAACATACACACATGAAATTACGGTGCTATAAATCCTAAAAGTTACGTACATAACATCCTTATCTTAGATGATAAGCCAAATGGTGATCATAAACATAATCTTACCTTATAACCGCAAAATCCCAAAACGAAACCTGACAACTCTGAATACATTGACAATTTGAGTGATTTGTGTTCAAATAACCTACATAAATATCTATAGAAGCAAAATAAACTGTCAACAACAAATTAATATGTATAAGTTAGAAAATACCAAAGAAAGTAATTGAGACTAATTAGAGATTATGAATTTGAGAGGTGAATAAGAAAGGAATATATATGAGGGCACAAGAAGATGGAGAGGTTAGGAATAGCTCTTAGTATTTATGATGGTGGTAACTTTAAGGACTAACAAATCATAAAATATATAGTATTAACTTGCACAAAAAAGTAATTAACATATTAATCAAAACTGAAAAGTAATTAATAGGTAATTATTAGAGAGATAGAGAGAAAGGAAGTCAAAAAGGTTATTGGTAGGTTATCTTAAATGCAAACATGTAAGTTACAAAAAAGTCCTTGTTGACAATGTGTAACACCCTAAAAATCAGGGCGAACAAAAACTTTTTAATTTCACAAATGGTGGTATACAATTGTAACGCCATGGCGTGAGCTCTTCCCAAAACGGGGTATAAATAATGTATAATTACAACGTTTGTAATCGAATAAAGAAGTACAATAACCGATTGGTCTAAATCCTATTAGGAAAAGACTACAAAAAGGGTTATTGATCTATGGTCATTCTCACGGTCAAGAAAGCCGGTCTCTCTACGTCCCCCAATTGCTCACTCTACTCCCGAGGCCTACTTGGGAGCGGCGTCCCTAGTACCTGAGAGACACATCGACACCAAGCAAGTGTTAGGCTAAAGGAGCCTAGTGAGTTGTATAAATGACACTATGCAAATAAAATACATTAAAGCATGCGAGCATACGATATTATACAACAACGGAAGTAGCATGTTAAACCGGTTTATTATTATCTTCGGAAACAATGGGAGCGACCCATTTCCACCAACCAATGCCCCTACATTCGTTGCTTCCCAATACCTCGATGCCATTTCAACTATGACACCTTCCGAGGCCCGCGCATCTCGGAGCCACCCGAGAGCCGGCGACATAGGTGCGCCCCTATTTCAGGACCTCCCAAGACTATTGGGTGTGGACACATTGCGTTGGATCGTCCATGTTATTTACCTTCAATCAACCTCGATGCCATTTCTATCATGACACCTTCGAAGGCATATCTGTACTGTCTAAAAAGACTCATACATTCATTTTCAACCTATCATAGGCATTAAACGGGGGTCTTAAGCCCCTTTGCATCATTTCATAGCATATTTCAATACACGTATTTCCCATAATTGCATTCCTCATGTAATCCTACGGATTTAACACATACCATAGTAATACGCGATAATTTACTTCACATATACAATACTATAGTGCAAGTCATTCATACAAGCAAAGTTCTCATACGTTCCATGGAAACCCTCACACTTGACAAATTAGGTATTTCATCCAAAATCACATTTACCACAATAATCAAGTAAGGTATGTAAAATCATCAAAATGATGTGCTCTCAGTTTTAACAAAATAGTTTTAGCAACTCACCTTAGGGTTTTGTGATAAAAACCCCCAAATCCCAAGATTAGGTCAAATACGAGCACAAACCTAAATCAAGTAAATCGAACCCTAGATTAGTTCATAACCTTTATTATACACATAGATCCAACCTATAAGGGTTTATTTGAAGCTTACCAAGTGAGATTCAACTAGAACTCTAGGGTTTGGAGCTTTCCTTTCTTCAAGCAACAATGGTGATGAAAGGAAGAGTGGAGGAGGTGAGGTAGGTGAAGTGTGGTTCTCCAATCGAGCTAGCTCCGAGTGTAGATCCAACCTCAAGATCTTGAAGAGCTTTGAAAATGGAGAGTGTAGGAAGAAAAATCGCCAAAATCGGACAAGGGGTGAGAGAGTTATGATAAAATGAAGATTGGAAGGGTTAAAAACCCGTTTCCCCTTTTTGACAGCTACCTAGCGATCGCTAGGCTTGAGGGCTAGCGATCGCTAGCTTCCTTCTTCGTACGGTCGCTAGTCTGGTCGCGAGAGAAAACAGCAGCTTGTGTTTTGGTGCCTAGCGATCGCTAGGGTTGTGGCTAGCGATCGCTAGCATCTGATTGTTTTTAGTCTTATTTTGTTTTGGCCATAACTTCTTCGTTATAGCTCCGTTTTCGATTCCGAAAGAACCGTTGGACTCGTGATTGAATTTCCCAACATATTAGACCATAAAATGCATATTTTGATCTAAAGTTCTAAATTCCATATTTCATTAAAGCGTCGATATTGCACCGAAATAACGGGTGTTACAATCCTCCCCTCCTAATTGAAATTTCGTCCTCGAAATTTATTACACCTACGCGAACATACGCGGGTATCTCCTCTTCATGTCTTCCTCGGCTTCCCACGTGACATTAGCACCTCGGTGGTGCTTCCATTGAACCTTGACCATCGTCACCTCTTTATGGCGTAGTTTCTTCGTTTTCCTTTCTAAGATGGCTTCCGGTTCTTCTATGCATCGGTTACCGGTGTCGACTCGAATCTCCGATAACGGTATGACGCTCTCCTCCTCGGCTAGACACTTCCGCAAGTAACACACGTGAAATGTGGGATGTATCCCATCCATTTCGGGTGGTAGTTCTAACCGATAAGCTTGTTGTCCAACCTTTTCCAAAATGGTAAACGGTCCTAAGAAACGTGGGCTAAGTTTCCCCCGCTTCCCGAACCGTATGATGCCCTTCCAAGGAGACACTTTCAACATCACGCGTTCTCCCACTTGGAAGTCTATGGGGCGTCGTTTCTTGTCGGCGTAACTCTTTTGGCGATCTTGGGCGGCTTTCAAGCGTGCGCGAATCCCTTTAACTTTGTCCGCCGTCTCTTGTATGATCTCGGGTCCCGCGAATTGCTTCTAACCCGCCTCCAACCAACACGTCGGCGTTCTACATTTCCGTCCGTATAGTGCCTCGAACGGTGCCATTCCAATGCTAGAGTGGAAGCTATTGTTGTATGCAAATTCCACTAGCGGTAGATGTGTATCCCAATTCCCACCAAAGTCGATCACGCACGACCGCAACATGTCTTCTAACGTTTGTATCGTTCGTTCGCTTTGTCCGTCAGTTTGAGGGTGGTATGCGGTGCTCAACTTGAGTTTCGTACCCAAGCCCTCTTGTAATCCATGCCAAAACTGAGAAGTAAATCGGCTATCTCTATCCGAGACAATCGATAATGGTACACCGTGTCTTCTCACGATCTCCTTTATGTAGAGTTTGGCCAATTTGTCCATGGGTAGGGTTTCACGCATCTCGAGAAAGTGAGCACTCTTCGTGAGTCGGTCCACAATCACCCAAATAGTGTCGTGACCCCTCAAGGTCCTCGGTAGCTTGGTCACGAAGTCCATGGTAATATGCTCCCACTTCCATTCCGGGATGTCTAGGGGTTGCAAACTTCCATAGGGCTTTTGGTGTTCCGCCTTGACTTGAAGGCATGTGACACACTTCTCGACATAACTAGCCACGTCAAGTTTCATGACCGGCCACCAATAGTTCATCTTCAAGTCTCGGTACATCTTGGTGCTCCCGGGATGTATGGAATACTTGGATTTGTGGGCATCATCCAAGAGCAACTCCCGGTTGCCACCAAGCTTCGGCACCCACACTCGGCCTTGAAACAGTTTGAGCCCGCGACTATCCTCGGTCAACAACTCTTTTTGCTTCACCATCACCTCATCCTTGAGGTTTTCTTCTCGAAGGGCTTCCGCTTGACTCGCCCTGATCCTTTCCATCAAACTCGACACCACGCTAATCCGGTTAAGGGTCACACCAACGCCATCACCATAGTTCTTACGGCTCAAGGCGTCGGCGACTACGTTCGCCTTACCGGGGTGATACAATAAATCGCAGTCATAGTCCTTTAGTAGCTCGAGCCATCTCCTTTGCCGCATGTTGAGCTCCTTTTGGTCGAAAATGTGTTGGAGACTCTTGTGATCGGTGTATAGGGTACACTTGGTTCCGTAAAGGTAGTGTCGCCACAACTTCAAAGCAAACACCACCGCCGCTAACTCCAAATCGTGCACCGGATAATTCCTTTCGTGATCCTTCAACTGTCGAGAGGCGTAGGAGATCACCTTGCCTCGTTGCATGAGCACGCACCCGAGTCCCATCTTGGACGCGTCGCTATAGACCACGAAGTCTTCCGTCCCGTCCGGTAATGACAAAATCGGCGCTTGGCATAACTTCTTCTTGAGTGTCTGAAAGGCCTCTTCTTGCTTGTCGGTCCATAGAAACTTGGCGTTCTTCTTCGTTAGCACCGTGAGCGACGAAGCAATCTTCGAGAAGTCTTGGATGAACCTCCGGTAGTAACCCGCTAAGCCTAAGAAGCTTCTTATTTCTGACGGGTTCGTTGGCGACTTCCAACTCATCATGGCCTCGATCTTCGCCGGATCCACTTTGATCCCGTCTCGTGACACCACATGGCCTAGAAATTGTACCTCGTGGAGCCAAAATTCGCACTTGGAGAATTTGGCATACAATTTCTCGTCTCTAAGCACGCTCAACACCTCTCGTAAGTGTCGTTCATGTTCGGCCTCATCCTTGGAGTAGACTAAGATATCGTCGATAAAGACTATAACCGACTTATCTAAGAATGGTCTACACACTCGGTTCATCAAGTCCATGAATACCGCCGGTGCGTTGGTCAAACCAAACGGCATTACCAAGAACTCATAGTGCCCATATCTCGTTCGGAAGGCCGTCTTAGGCACATCGTCCTCCTTCACCCTAACTTGGTGATATCCGGATCGTAGATCAATCTTCGAGAAGCACCCGGCACCTTGTAGTTGATCGAAGAGGTCGTCGATCCGAGGTAAGGGGTATTTGTTCTTTACCGTCCTCTTGTTTAGTTCCCGGTAGTCGATGCACATTCTCATGGAGCCATCCTTCTTTTTGACGAAAAGGACCGGTGCTCCCCACGGTGACGAACTCGGTCGGATAAACCCCTTCTCGGAGAGCTCTTGCAATTGCGTCATCATCTCCTTCATCTCGGTCGGAGCCAATCGGTACGGAGCGCGCGCAATCGGAGCCGCTCCGGGTGTAAGGTCAATGTGGAACTCCACTTGGCGTTCCGGTGGTAATCCGGGCAAATCTTCCGGAAAGACGTCCGGAAAGTCCCGCACCACATTCACATCAGTGAGCTCTTTCCTCTCTAACTTAGTATCGATGACGTAAGCTAAAAAGGAGGTGCATCCCTTGGCTAGGCACTTCCTTGCCTTAATCATCGAGATGGTCGTGTAGGCGCCCTTCTTCTTATCCCCATACACGGTAATCGGTTTTCCGTTAGGCGCCGGTAACGTTACCATCTTTTTGCCGCAACTTATGTTGGCGTCGTGTGCGCGCAACCAATCGATCCCTAACACTACGTCGAAACTACCGACGTTCATGGGTATGAGGGTAGCGGAGAAAGGTTCTCCATCTAACTCTATAGTGCACCCCTCAAAACAATCTCGAACGGTCACAAGAAATCCGCCTGCTACTTCTACTACTAACGCATCAGATAAGGGAGTGGTAGGCATAGTGAATTTCCTAACTAGTGTGTCATGCACAAAGGAGCGTTCGGCGCCCGTATCGAAAAGAATAAGAGCAGGTATGGAGTTAACGAGAAACGTACCCGATACAAGATCGGATGCCTCTCTCACCTCCGTGGCCGTCATCTGAAAGGCTCGGCTAGTCACCTTCGGCGGGGCTTCACCTCTTGCTACGGACCCGCTCGAACCCCCGGTAGACGCCTTCTTGAATTTCGGGCATGCGTCCCGATAGTGACCCGGCTCCTTACACTCATAACAAACCGCCACCCGGGGCATACAATCCCGAGTCATATGGCCGCGCTTCCCGCACTTTCCACAAGTGGGGGTACTCATCGGGGAGTCGCTACGACACGGTCCGTAGTGCTTGCTTCGACATTTGTTGCACCACTTTGCCTCGACTCGGTTCCCGCCTCGCTTCCCGTCTTGGAAGGTTTTGCTCGGTCGGGCCGACATGGCGGCCTCTTCAAACTTCCTCTTTTGCCCGGCTTGATATCCCTCTACCCGGGCTTGGGTGATGTCGTCCTCAATCCTCAACGATTCTTCGATCGCCTCGTGGAGGGTGGTGACCCTTGCGATCCTCACCGCCGATCTTATCTCGGCCGGTAACCCACGAGAATAGGCCTTGATCTTTGCCTTCTCGTCGGGAGCCAAGTGCTCCACCATCCCAAGCTTCTCCATGAAGTCCTTTGCGTAAAAGGAAATAGGGTTGTTGCCTTTCTTCAGTCCTCGGAATTCGTCCTCGATCTTGTCAAGGGCTCGCTCGCTACAGTATTTCTCGAGCATCTTCTTCTTGAACTCGGCCCACGAGAGCCTAGCGTACACTTCCGGCGTGAGGGAGGAGCGGGTCAAGTTCCACCAAGTGAGGGCCTCGCCCTTGAGAAGGTGGGATGCGAACTTGACTCGTTGTGAAGAGTCGCACTCGCTAGCCTCAAAGGCCATCTCCATCTCGCGGAGCCAATATAAGCACACGACCGGGTCGGTACACCCCCGGAACTCCGGCGGTTTACACCCCAAGAAGTTCTTGTAGGAGCACCCCTTAGCTTTCCCTTTCTCTTTCTCCTTGTCTCCCGTGACTCGGGTCTCCTCGGTGACCACCACCACTTCCGCATCCCCCGACGCCGTAGCGGCGTTCTCTCCCACCGTCTCGTTGCGTCGGTGGCTAGCATCACGATCCTCCAACATTTTCATGAAGGACTCTTGTTGTTTGCTCATGGCCTCGTTCACGGCCTTCATCACGCTATCGAGCATTCTCATCTCCGGGGTCACCTCAGTTAGGACCGGGTTTGGATCCTCAAGATTGACCCTTGGTACATGCTCCGTTCCCCCACCGAGAATGGGAAGCCTCGGGGGACTCTCAACCGTCTCGACCCGAACATGTTGGTCGGCGGTCGAAGCGGTTTGGTCGGGTGGTCCTCTTGCGGCGCCCGTTTGACTACGGGTATTCGCCATTTAATCTGTAATACACAATGCACGAGAATAAGATAAGAATAGACTACTTACGAACCTCAACATTTATCATCATCATAATAACAGTTACTCAAACACTCGCGTACAACGCATTCATAGATCAGTAGCTAAGTGATTTATGAACTAATCATACATAAGCATCCTCGTTACCATCACCACAACTTTGAATAAACGTGAATTCGCAATCCTATTGCTCTCCCCACCTAAGGTGCTACCCAAGGTATGTATCGCATTACTAGTTTGCTAAGTTTAAGTCTAGGCATACTACAGTGATTACCTAGTTCGCTTAAACTAAAGCTCTGATACCAACTTGTAACACCCTAAAAATCAGGGCGAACAAAAACTTTTTAATTTCACAAATGGTGGTATACAATTGTAACGCCATGGCGTGAGCTCTTCCCAAAACGGGGTATAAATAATGTATAATTACAACGTTTGTAATCGAATAAAGAAGTACAATAACCGATTGGTCTAAATCCTATTAGGAAAAGACTACAAAAAGGGTTATTGATCTATGGTCATTCTCACGGTCAAGAAAGCCGGTCTCTCTACGTCCCCCAATTGCTCACTCTACTCCCGAGGCCTACTTGGGAGCGGCGTCCCTAGTACCTGAGAGACACATCGACACCAAGCAAGTGTTAGGCTAAAGGAGCCTAGTGAGTTGTATAAATGACACTATGCAAATAAAATACATTAAAGCATGCGAGCATACGATATTATACAACAACGGAAGTAGCATGTTAAACCGGTTTATTATTATCTTCGGAAACAATGGGAGCGACCCATTTCCACCAACCAATGCCCCTACATTCGTTGCTTCCCAATACCTCGATGCCATTTCAACTATGACACCTTCCGAGGCCCGCGCATCTCGGAGCCACCCGAGAGCCGGCGACATAGGTGCGCCCCTATTTCAGGACCTCCCAAGACTATTGGGTGTGGACACATTGCGTTGGATCGTCCATGTTATTTACCTTCAATCAACCTCGATGCCATTTCTATCATGACACCTTCGAAGGCATATCTGTACTGTCTAAAAAGACTCATACATTCATTTTCAACCTATCATAGGCATTAAACGGGGGTCTTAAGCCCCTTTGCATCATTTCATAGCATATTTCAATACACGTATTTCCCATAATTGCATTCCTCATGTAATCCTACGGATTTAACACATACCATAGTAATACGCGATAATTTACTTCACATATACAATACTATAGTGCAAGTCATTCATACAAGCAAAGTTCTCATACGTTCCATGGAAACCCTCACACTTGACAAATTAGGTATTTCATCCAAAATCACATTTACCACAATAATCAAGTAAGGTATGTAAAATCATCAAAATGATGTGCTCTCAGTTTTAACAAAATAGTTTTAGCAACTCACCTTAGGGTTTTGTGATAAAAACCCCCAAATCCCAAGATTAGGTCAAATACGAGCACAAACCTAAATCAAGTAAATCGAACCCTAGATTAGTTCATAACCTTTATTATACACATAGATCCAACCTATAAGGGTTTATTTGAAGCTTACCAAGTGAGATTCAACTAGAACTCTAGGGTTTGGAGCTTTCCTTTCTTCAAGCAACAATGGTGATGAAAGGAAGAGTGGAGGAGGTGAGGTAGGTGAAGTGTGGTTCTCCAATCGAGCTAGCTCCGAGTGTAGATCCAACCTCAAGATCTTGAAGAGCTTTGAAAATGGAGAGTGTAGGAAGAAAAATCGCCAAAATCGGACAAGGGATGAGAGAGTTATGATAAAATGAAGATTGGAAGGGTTAAAAACCCGTTTCCCCTTTTTGACAGCTACCTAGCGATCGCTAGGCTTGAGGGCTAGCGATCGCTAGCTTCCTTCTTCGTACGGTCGCTAGTCTGGTCGCGAGAGAAAACAGCAGCTTGTGTTTTGGTGCCTAGCGATCGCTAGGGTTGTGGCTAGCGATCGCTAGCATCTGATTGTTTTTAGTCTTATTTTGTTTTGGCCATAACTTCTTCGTTATAGCTCCGTTTTCGATTCCAAAAGAACCGCTGGACTCGTGATTGAATTTCCCAACATATTAGACCATAAAATGCATATTTTGATCTAAAGTTCTAAATTCCATATTTCATTAAAGCGTCGATATTGCACCGAAATAACGGGTGTTACACAATGAAACAAACATTAATACATAAGGGTAAAAAATATTTACAATCTTAGACATTTAAAAAAATCAAAAATCTAGAAAAAAAGAAAAATAGGAGTGGAGCCTTGTCATAATGCCAAGTCATTCTCTTTGGTTCTTCATTTAATATATATAAATGATTAGGTTCACGTAAGAACAAATGAATTTTGTAGAAACAAAAAAACAATTGTAAATCACGTGTGATGTGAACCCATGTAGGACCCACCCAATAAATAAATCATATATGATTTAGATGGGTCCAACCACTAAATCATATATGATTTATTTAATGGTGTGTGTCCTACATGGGCCTACATAACCCGTGGGCCATGACTCAAAATTTGTTCCTTTGTTCCTACAAATGGAATGGTTCTTGTTTGAACACACCTCAATATACATATAGAGGAAAAATCAAATACACACCAATTAATTCATACACACTTACACACCAATCATAGCCCTTGAAAATCAATAGAATTTTTGTATTTTCAAATTCCTTCCAAATTATGCAACTAATCAGAAGCTAATTTCTAAACTTAACATTTTACACTATAATATTATGCACCATTAGATTTGATTTTCAAGGGCTATGATTGGTGTGTAAGTGTGTATGAATTAATTGGTGTGTATTTGATTTTTCCTCTCTCTCTCTCTCTCCATATATATATATATATATATATATATAGAGTCAGATTCAAATGTGAACTCAGTTTTGGTTGTGAACGTGAGGACAAATCTCAGTCACATATCTTTGGTTACGGTGGACACGATCACGGAGGATTTACGCGATTCATGGGAGGATGGAGATTATTAAAGGAGGTCACCCGGTCAAAGACACTTTTATTGACCGGATGAGTAGCTGAGATTCATCCTCATGTTCACAACCAAAATTGAGTTCACATTTAAACTTTCCTATATATATATAATCACCATCCTCTTCCCAAACACCATTGTAAAAAACAATATGTAGACCTTTGAAGAGTACTTCCCAAACACCATTGTAAAAAACAATATGTAGACTTAGATTTGGGGTTCAATTAATTCACAACACTTTCGATTTTAGTGATTTGAGAGTGCTCCAATACACTCAGAGTAGCTTAAAATTAACCCATCCTGGCATTCAAATCTTTTTCCGAAATATTTTTCGAGCGGAAAATTCGCCCCATCAGGCTTAACAGAATAAGCAACCCTTACCGATCAACAAGGATGACTTTCAAGAAAACTATTCATATAATAAACACATCACATTCCCAAAATATAATAAGGCTTTCAAGTATAACCATGTACTTGTAAACTCACAATCACGTCTAACAAATACAGTTTGATTTTCATGTTATTCTTTTAACCAATTATATTTATATAACCACATGTTCTTAAACATTACAGAGACATCTTACTTTCAACATAAACCATCTAGTTTAGGCCTAGTCATCAAACAAAATACCTAAATCGATTACAGTCAAAGTTTTATACCGTATGTGTCAATCCTCATTTTCACATAACATATAATATAGAATTTATACCAAATAAACAATAGTGAGGATGCATATTGGGTCCTAATCTACAAAACTTAACAACAGTGTCCAAAATGTGCTATAAACTTTTTGCTAATATAATCTTCTCCTATATACATGGCTGGATTTATGTTAAGTTAAATATTTGTTAATTAGCTATTAATAGTTACGGTCAGGTTTGTTAGTTGATGTCAAATTGTAAACTTTTTGTTACAAACATAGGGTTAGGGTTTAATAGTTGATCTATAATTTTTAATTTGAATTATCTTAGTTGATTCTGTTTCAGTGAGATAAATAATAAATTATGTAAGTAGACTGCGTTGTGAACCATACGGGCACGTGACTAATTTTCAAATTTCAACCCTCATTCCAAAATCTGCCATATAGACCTATTGTTTTTTTTTGTGTGTCATATGGTTAACAATTTACTGCTATCTGTAGTTTTTTAATACTAAGGCTATCAGTATCCCAACCCTCCCAACCTAACTGTCACATCAGCTTTTCTCCAACCCTCTACAATCCCGCTGAAAGCCCTCTGCAACCTTCTACAAACCGTACCCTAACCCTCCAAACCCTCTCACTTTTTAATTTATTTAATTAATTAATAATAAAATTAAATAAATAATAAGATTAATAAAAAAAATAATAATAAATTAAAATTCTAATATTTAGAAAAAATAAAAAAAATTACAAATTTTAATAAACTAAAAATTAAAGTTATGTTTTGCTTTTAGTCGGGCCTTTTTCGCCAACGTCGCTTCCAATTCGATACCCTCAAGGTGGTCATGCGGGGTTGTGTATAACGCCAAGTCTTGTTCGAATATTGCATCTAGTTGGACTTGGAGCTTTTGTTGTTCGATATCCGCCAATTACCGTTCGAGTTCAAGTTTTTTCAACTTGTACTTCATTTTCTCGGACAATTGTTTATTCCACGACTCAAACATCTCGGGCGGGGGTTGGGGTTGGGAAGTCTCGGCCCATTTACTCCTCATGGCCTTTTTCGCCTTCCCTCGACCTATGGGTCGTTGAGGTTGCGGAATCTCTTCTTGAACCTCGTCATCATCTTCACCAAAGTGAGCATCGGAAGACCCGGACGTTCTGGTACTTTTTGTTGAGCGAGAGGAAGACCCGGACATCAGTGGAACCGTAGCCCATTTGCGGTGATGGCGTAGTATCTCCCAACATTCTTCATGGGGGAAAACATGCTTCTCTTGAGCCTGGTAGCGGGAACGGGCCGTCTGTAGAAGTACCAAATCGCTTTGTCCGCTTGGTCTATTGTTGATGATGTTGTTGTATATACCATTAAAGATCTTTATTTTTTGGGTTAACGCCGCCCATTTAATATTCATTTGGTGGTAGGTTTTGTACGGGGGCATCCAAAGGCACTCGTAAAACGACCGCTCGTAAACCACCAGCACCTCTCGAACCATCTCTCGAGCGACCGGTACCCCTCGAACCACCGCCTCGTGAACCATCGGCACCACGGGACATGTTGTTTGGATTCATGATGTGATAAAAGAATATGAAAAATTAGAAATTATAGAGAAGTAGAAGAAATTTGTGTGAAAAATAAGTTGGTTGTTGAGTTGTTTATATAGTGAATGGTAAAAGAGAAGCCCGCCGGGCTTCTTCCCAGCTGTACCGGATGCCACTCAAGCTGCAGAGCCCGCTGGGCTCAGGCCCGCAGTCTGCGCTATGCTTAGCCTTAAAGGCAGAGTCAACATCAAGACAAAAAAAAACAACAATTAACTGCAAACCACACAAAGAAAAACTGAAACTTTAAAACTACTGGGACGAACTCAACCGTTATAGCAAACAACAGGGACTCAAAACATAGTTTACTCAAAAGTTGATGATAAAATATAAATTTATCGACAAGAAATAGTGGATGCAGTTGAAGCGGGGCAATTATGTAATTTAGCATTGATGAGAAATTGTGATTCCAATCCATAACATCCGCATATTCTCCCGCGAGAAGACGTAAAATAGTGAGTGACGTTGCCAAACAAACAAAACAATTGGGAGTACTTGAAAGCTGCATACCAACCAACACGGAACTCCCTTCTTCCCGCCCTCCTCCCTCCGCCGTGCCGTCTTAACCTTCTTCATTCATCGATTACTTGCTTGTAAGTATTCATTCATTCTAATGCTTCTACTGCGATTGTTCAAATTCCTATACTTTCATGCTGATTTCTAATTGAGATTGGATTATTATTATTATTACAGACCAAAGTTTGTCATGTCTGGAGCGATTCAACGCAATTCGTTGGCCGGTAAGCTCGTATGTGAAGTTTCTGTATGAATTTCGCTGTTAAAATCAGGTTTAGGAGTTTGTATGGTGGATAATATATATATATATAGAGGAAAGTTCAAATGTGAACCACTTTTTGGTTGTGAATGTGAGGACAACCGAGAGCGCGACACGTGGCGACTTTGAGTGTGGCCCCTCCTTTAATTCAATGCCCTCCCATGAATCGCGCCTAGTCACCCGCCGTGGACTTGACGTGGCGCCTAATCATCCGCCACATGTCGCGCTCTCGGTTGTCCTCACGTTCACAACCAAAAAGTGGTTCACATTTGAACTTTCCTCTCTATAATATATATATATATATAGGGGTGGGTTCAAATGTGAACCACTTTGTGAGGACAACCGAGAGCGCTACACGTGGCGGATGACTAGGTGCCACGTCAGATCCACGGAGGATGACTAGGCGCGATTCATGGGAAGGCATTGAATTAAAGAGGGGGACCACATTCAAAGTCGCCACGTGTCACATTCTCGGCTGTCCTCACGTTCACAACCAAAAAGTGGTTCACATTTGAACTTTCGTCTATATAATATATATATATATATATGTACATATCTGTTTTAGTAGCGAGAATTGTACTTGTGGCAGTGTTATTCATTTGTTGAATTTGCTATCGATGTTCATGTTAACGTGTTTCCGAAATTGGCCTGTTGGAATTTAATCGATGTTAAAGGATTGAAACGATCATCGTGTTTTTTCAGTTATTGCAGACGTGATGCATACTTGTATTTCATTTTGATGGTTTATGATGACTTTATTGAGCAAATTTATGTTTGCAATTTGCATACCGTTTTGAAATACTGAGACTTTAAAAAAAATAACAGAACTTCTGCATTTGGGAGAAGTTGAAGTTATAGCTTTTGCTAGAATCATATTTCAATATCGGGATCTTTGCCAAAGTTAATCTTAATTCAAGCAATACTGTCAGGGTATAATGTTTAAGCTAAGCATAACTAAGTTGTTTGGATTTCTGCTTTTATGTTGGTAAACTATCAGCTTCATTTCAATTCCAGACCTATGTTTTAGTGGCATGTATCATTCTGAAGTTTCTTCTACTTGCCTATATGATGCAAGTGCAATCCAGTAGCAAATCCTTAGACAATTGAATGCAAAATGGGCACAATAGTGTCACCATGGGCATATATCTTATGAGATGCTATAGCCTCACAGACTAGTAATCATCTCTCCTTGCGGGTTTATGTTGTTGAAAGACCTTATCCTGTTCCTTTTACCTGTCAAACATGTTGATTTTATTGGTTCCATTCATGTGGTTTGGAAGGAATAGAGATGTCAATATAGGTCCCAGTTACTGCTTGACTTGGTGTGTAGAGAAATCGAGATGGACCAACAAATTAGAAAAGGGAGGATGGAAGAACATAAAATTTTCAATTTGGCAGTCTATCTCTTACATCCAAGTAACTGGACTATATGCATTTACAGATCCACATTTGACATTTTTAAACATATGCTTTGCATTAGACTATTTGAGAGCATACAATGTTTTCTTCATGGTGTTCTGAAACAATCATATTTGAGAAGATAATTCTTCTGGATATAAAAGTTATAGGTGTATCTGTGTAGCTCATGCTTCTGGCTTTTTATCAAAGCTATGATGAAATATAATCGCATCGCTCTTGTTTAGTCATAAACCTTAATTATTTTTGTCTCTATATTTCGTGAAGGGTTCTCTTGTTGTGAAGAGAGAAACACACGGTACGCAGATCTTAAAGTCTCAGATGAAGAAGGCACAAGTGGAACTTTGAAGAAGAATGTAGGCAATGCTTCTACCAAAACCAGCCATTCTCGAGAGAAGAAAAGCAGAAAGACCGTCTATCCAGATTCTCTTACAATAGGGGAGGCTCAAGATCCTCAAGAGGCTGGGGCAGTTTATGCCCTTCGTCAAGCACTGATTGCAGACAACTTGCTACCTGAAATACTTGATGATTATCAGATGATGTTGAGGTAACGGTTTATTGCTGCACCTATGCGCTTGTGTAGGTTTTTTGTTTGTGCTGGAGCAAAACACATCTATTTGTTCTGAGCATTAATATGTTAGATATAGTAAGTTAGCCTTTTCTTGATTGCTCTGTACCTAGCATATCCATATCGTACAAAAAAGTGCATGGCAATAATTTTTATCTTGACCAAATTGTGCATAGGAATACTGTTCTTCATAGCCTGGTAAATTGATACTTGCAGATACTTGAGAGCCAGGAATTTTAATATCGAAAGCACTAAGAACATGTGGATCGGCATGCTTCAGTGGAGGAAAGACTTTGGAGCCAACAACATTTTGGAGGTAAATCAGATGTTTAAGGTTCTACTGATTTCCAGTCTCCCTGTTGGCATTGTGTGATGATAAAAGTTCACTCTAAAGCCGTTTCCCACACTTTTGAGGGTGTATATGACTAGGCATAAAATATGTTTCTTTTGGTTTCATAAAAATACATAGGAGATAATAGTTCATCGTGTTAGGTTGTTGATATCAGTTTTAAAGATCCCTCTGCATCCTACATGTAGAGTGTGGCAAATTAATTGCAAATGCCTCATTCTGAATCTTCTACAAAACTGTATTGTGCAGGAATACAAGTTCAGTGAGTTGGATGAAGTTCTGAAGTACTTTCTCCAAGGTTATCATGGTATTGATAAGGAGGGAAGGCCTGTTTACATAGAAATATTAGGACAAGCTGATCCAAAGAAGCTTATGGGAGTGACAACTATCGAACGGTATGTGAAATACTACGTGCAGGAGTATGAGAGGACTTTGGCCATTAGGTTCCCAGCCTGCTCAATTGCTGCAGGAAGACGTGTTGCTTCTAGTACTACGATTGTAGATGTTCAAGGCGTGGTATGATAAACTACTGAAGTGATATAAACTTGATCTTTGGAGCTGAAACTATTTGGTTTTAACTCTGGTTTTTTTTTTATCAGGGTTTAGGAAACCTAACAAAACCGGTGATTGAACTCATTAGGAGGCTGCAACAGATTAACAGCAACTATCCTGATGTATATTTTTGCTACCATTTGGTGACAACAAACAATCACTCTCTCGTATATTTTTGCTACCATTAACAGAAACTATCCTGATGTATATTTTTGCTACTGAAATGAGATATTTCAACTTCAAAATTGATATGATTCTTATACTTTTTCTAAAATGTGCTTAAACTGTGTCATTCTAAACAGCTAGATATATAGATTTGACATAACAAGTTAAAATGTATCTTCTTCTGATCAGAGTGTATATGGGACTTGAATTTTGCAGACACTTTGCCAGATGTTCATCGTAAACGCTGGTCCTGGATTTAAGATGCTGTGGAATATGGTTCAGTCATTTCTTGAAGCCAAAGCAAAATCAAAGATTCATGTAGGTTGATAATATGATTTTGTGTCAAATACTAACCTGCTTTCACCATGATTTTTGCATTTATAGTTTGGTGTTTGGTAACCAACATCCTCAGGTCCTAGGCACCAAATTTAAAAGCACATTGCTTGAAGTCATTGATGCAAGGTAAACTTTTTGAAGATAATTATGCTTGCTAGCCATTTATAGTTCTCCAATAAACTTGATCTTGATACATTTACTTGTGAAATATCAGTGAATTGCCAGAATTTCTAGGCGGTACTTGCAGTTGTGCAGAAAAGGGAGGCTGCATGCGATCTAATAAAGGGCCTTGGAGAGACCCTCATATTACAAAGGTAAAGTAAATAAAAAGACCCATTTTTACATGTTAGCTGCTTTCTTTTTAATCAACAAACAAGAGGGTTTCGAATCCATGGCCTCCAATTGTCACATTGAGTTGATCATTTTGAAGATCAATAATTAATCCCACACACAATGATAATGGCAGGAAATTGAGACATGTTGTTTAATGTAGTTCCACAATTTGCCTACATCCTCAAGATCATTTTTAGGAATATAATTATGATTCATGAGTGAATTTGTAGAATATACATAAGAAGAAGACTGACAGAGAACAAAATATCAATAAAAAGTACTAATATCATGTCTTTTACTATTCAAATCAGCATCTATATCAAAAAACCATACCTTCCAAACCATTGATGGTGACAAGCTCTGGTTCTGGAAGTGGAAAAGCAAAAGGTTGCATCTCAAGACAGGAGTCGACCATCGAGGGAAATTGTGGAAGTGGACGGTGTTCCTCCTCGGTACCACCTTCTCGTCTTATACTATATTAATTTATGTTCCTTCCATAGATAATTCATAACTAAAGACAGAAATAAAAAAATGTTCAAGAATGTCAGACTCGGCATCTTTCTTAAGGAAAATAATGGCAGTGATAACAGTGTTTTCAACTTATTAATTTCTTCATCCATGCTAGAGTCCCAAATCACTTAGCCTTGGACCTTTCTACCTCAATATATGTTGAAACATCTCTTCTCTTCGATAAGACTCTTTTGGAGAGTAATCTAATGGGCTCCACATATTCTCACATGGTATCAGACCCAAAGTCTACCACTATAGGGGTACTGGCACACTTTGGAGGGGGCGTGTTGGATCCCCACAACGGCTCTCACATTGTAAAACAGACCTATAATATAGAAATGTTAAGTGGCTACAAGCCTACAACCATTAAAGACTACAATCTTGAACTTAACATGGTTATATATCTGTGAACTGATTTTAGGAATTGGATGATGAACTCACCTGTTACCCGTTTGTTATTACAGGAAGAAGATGTATGTGTACATAGAAATCATTCATCCAAGTCGGCGACTTTGGTAGCTGATCACTTCACTCCTGTTGAATGCAGGCATTAAGCCTTGTAAATATACATACATATATATAATTGGGGGTATAAATAAATTCTTCATGATCGGCACCTACCATTTAACAATTGTACAAACTGTATATAGTTCCCACTCCCAGCTCTTGATTCTCTTTTATTTGATCATGTACATGGAGATACTTACTTCCTTACTGCTCAGATATATCTCAATTTTTTTATTCTAGGATATAATCAAAACTTTTGGCAGGCATAATCATAAGGCCATGAGTAGTGGTTGCCTTAGGTTGGGCGGCATGGCCAGGGGGCTCATCGACCTTCCGGTACGCTGCTGGCGGGCTTCCGGCAGGCTGGTGCGAGCAGTGTGTACACACCGACCTACCCGCTCCTCTTCCTCTCTCACACTCTTTTTTTTTATTGTATTAGGTATTTGGTTTGTAGGGTTCGGGTACTAATAGAGAGGGTCTCACAAGGCTTATAGTGGGTTTATGGTAAAGCTGATGTGGCGCTGATATGGCAGAGGGACCAGAGGGCTCGGCTACTAATAGCCTAATGGGCAGGGTTTGACCTTTCTCTCTCATCGGCTGTGTTAAACCTGCCTAAATTAAGAGCAAATCCCCCCTTCTTTTGTTAGTAGTAGGCATAACAGATATTGAACTCGATTTGAAATTAGATTAGCAAAATCAAGACAGGATTTTGAACCTTGGTTCATTCCTAGTAGTCACCGGTCTAAGTTACTTTACAATGCTAGAGGTTTGCCTAACTGTTAACTTCAGGGACCTTTGTAATTAGTCTTGAATCACACAAGCCGGCATAGACACCCGTGATTATCCAAACATATAAAAAGAAAACTTTTTTCTTAAAGCCTCAATGACTATTCAAGTGAAGATACGAATGGGTGGCCATAGAGTTGAAGATAGACATGTGATTTATGTAAAAGGAGACATGAACATTAATGGACATTTGATACAACAACCAACCATTTTACCATACTTAAGGTAAAATGGATGGAAGCCCACACCTTACTTAAGGCATCATAAAATATTGGATCATTCCTCAGCCCCTTAAATTAAAACAAAACTAGTAAATTTCATGCAAAATGGTTCATGGGAAGAGAAAATGTGAAAAGGTTGTTGCTATAAATTCAAATTTATTTATATGAAACTCTCCACATATGATTTACAAATATGCATGTATGATAAGTTTGGATATCCCCCACATTCCCGTTTATAACTTTTGTTGGTCAATAATGATCCATCATAATCAGATTAAAGAAATTTCAATAGTAGTAGACAAAGTGACAGGGGTTTTTCATTTGCAATATCCTTGGACATGAAATAATTAACATAATATAAATAAAACGTAAATTAAATTATGATATGTAGAGTTAAACTAAAAATAAAATATAAATGGATTTGTAGCTAGGTTTTTTCTTGTTACCCAAAAAGTGAGAAGAGATGGATCGGTTTTCGATTCGTGCCAACATTGCCACGGTATATAATAGTGGCATTTTTAAGTGAGAATGAACTCGACTAAGAGGTTGCAAAGCCAAGCCATTTCGACGACGGCATGCGACCCCTTTGTGTTTGGCTTCGGCTCTTATTATGAGATGGTAGGGTGGCGTTTTGAGGACCCAAAGTTCAGATTCTGGCCCCAAAACACACTACCCACATGTGGAGCGATCTCCCCCTCTACTACAACTATAATCTTACCTGGTAAGAGCAATAACATGAACGGAGAGTCTTACACGGGTAAGTGAGATCGACAACTCTTACCCGGTAAGAGCTTACAGGGTAAATTGTTACCTACGATACCGTTTTGAGAGACTAAAGTATTGTACGATACCCAAAAGGAGAAAGATCGAATTTCATAACTATATAATTTCATGTCCAAATATATATTACAATTTCAGTTCAAATTTTTGTTATTTCAACTGCTCTAACATCAACTTCAATTCTACCAATTTGAGCTACTTGTGTTTAATTTAGTTCTTTTATCATCTCGGATTTCTTGATGTTGTTGGACTATTTATGAATTTTAACCATTAAGTTGTCATATAGAAACATTTGATGAAAATGGCCTACAATCATGCTAAACATGAATAATGATGTCTTTGTTTTATTTTATGAAATGGGAAACCAATCCCTTCAAAGTTTTCATTCACTTGTGCTTATGTGATAACAATACCCTAATGTGGTGCCATCTCACATGGAAAGACATTAGAGTCAAAAGAGGATTAATTATGTTCTTTTTAAAAATTATGTTCTACATTAGCACATAAAAGACATGTTTTTATTTCATTTAATTTAGTGTTCCTTTTGTACTATGGACACTTACCTTTTCTTATAATTTTGAAATATTAGGTACATGTATATTTCAAATATAATTTGTAGATCATATGTCTCTAGATGTATGACAATGACAAGTTAAATTGAATAGATATGAATGAGGATTAGCTTCGGACGTCACGTAAATGAAAATTTTATTTTCCAAAGGTTTTTTTATTAGATAAGTAATTAAGAAAGGGTAGAGTTGGGTAAAGAAAGTGAGAGTGTGAACATTCTAGATTGAGACATAAGAGGAATTGTCGAAGACTATTCAATGTAGCGTGAAAAGAAAAAAAAAAGATTAGCAGGAGCAAGCAAGCGTGTTATTTAGGGGTGTCAAATCTATAATAATGAAACCAACCAACATGCATACTAATCATACCAATTAAATTGGTATTAGTATCAACTTAAGCCGGTTACTACTACCGTATGAAGTAAACTTGATTGGTACGTGTTGTAAAAATCATATGCCATTGTACTACCTTATGATACTGACTTAATCAATTATCGATTAGTAATTTAGTACTTAATTAAACCAACTATTGATCATTGTTTGGTTTTTGAAGGTGTCTTGTCGTATTATTTTGAAGTATCAACTATTGAATATTGTAATTTCAACTTTTGTTGTTACTATTAAACATTGTAAATTGAGTTAAAACTTTTGCAATCTTGATGTTAGGTCTAGTAGGTTGGTGCACAATATATATGTTTATACCAATTTCTAATCTATTTTTGCAAATGTATAGGAGAAAAAACAAGGTACCATACCATGTTTACCATAGTGTTCCTCCAAGTGGATAACGATATTTCAACAATGTGCGGATACTTTAGTGGCATTATACATGACTACTTGTCAGATCTATATGAAAGTCTCCTGAATCTAATAGAAAACTTCATGATTCCATTGTCTTCCTTCTTGTAGGCTTGGAAAATAGAAACAACCTTTTTTTTTATATCTTTTTTATACTTCACATAAAATGGTCAGCAAGTTTGTGGCTAGGTTTGCTATTTTGGTTAACGTAGCTAATCGATTAATATATTCCTCTTCATTTTAGGTCTTTTTTTAAGGGCAGATAAACTCACATACACGTTCTTACGGTATCTGGGATCCATTCGGGAACCCGACTAATCTGGGTAGGTCTCAAACCAGCGCGGAACCTAGGTAACGCCACTTGATACCGTGGGTTTTGAAATCGGGTAGCCAGAGATACTATCCCACTAACCTCCCAGGATGTTACCTCTATCATGATAGGAACCCGATTGGTAAATTCTTAAAAAGACAAAACAGAAAATAAGAAGATAGAATAATCGACGTTCGAGAGGTCGATCAACTCTCCTAAGGTTTACTTTCGAGAGGTAAACCACTCTCCAATGATATCAAAATACCAATCAGATTAATCATAATAAATTTACAACGCTAATGGCCTATTTATAGTGAATATTATCCTAAACATAATTGATTCCTAATCTTTATCTAAAACTATACTTATCTAATAATAGTTATCTAAAATAATACTTAACTAATAAAATACCATAAATAGTTATCTAATAATAAAAAACACTAATCCAGATCGTATCATATCACTACGCTAGACATGCTTGTTTATGCCTAAAATCATTTCATTAGAAATTATAAAAATATCACATAGAAACGGTCAGTGAAATTAACCAAAACTTTACCACATAGACTAGGAATAAAAGATAGTATGGTTAATATTATTATCTTGGAACTTTGTATAAAGCAACATATAGATTGTTTTGCATTAGAGAAAACAATATGAAGGATTCAATGTATATAGAAATGCATTCAATATATCATTATAATTATTTGTAATTTAATAGGTTCCTAAAAATGATGTTCTTGTTTACAAAAAATGGCAAAAAATGCTTAAAAGTCAACTTGTTATCATAAATAATGAAACCATCAATATTAGTATTTCTAACATTAATGGAACTATATACTCTAATGCTAACAATAAGCTACATAAAAGTTTTGCAAGAATTGGAATGTTGGTTTTTCCGTATCAATATAATGTTAATTATGTTAAGATATAATAACATGCATTTTTCATTATTGCTTGTTCATCTTCAATGACATTCAAGCTTCTATTTCTACATTCATATCTCATCGGATCTCGACGATTCTTGATTCCCTATACTCCTTAGTTAGCTTAGCATCAAATCGAATATCAAACTCGTATTACACCTCCAGGCATTGTCTTAAAAACACTCGAAACTGTCTACAACCCAAAACAAACACCAATTTTGACCACCTTACCTTCCAAACCAATTATCTCCCTAACCCTTAAACCTTAACCTTCATAAAAACACTCTTTAGAAACCTAACTTAATTTCCTACAACACCAAAAAAATTTCCTTAAAATCCATCAAGTAAAACTCAAGTTATTCCCAAATCAATCGAGCCTAGAAACACACCAAAATGCTAACTATTGAATCCAATTTCATCTTACATCCTCCTCCACCGTTGATGACCAAACATCCAACGGCTATTGTTTAACTTCCAGTGACGTCATGGATCCGTGTGATCTCTCATCAACCAATCAAATCACAGCCTTTGGATATGTGTTCTCAAACTTTATATTATTTAAATCCGCACAAATTCATGGGATTCACACACGCACAAAATTCGATCGGTGCCATCCATCCCAATTTCCGTAGCAGTAAGTTCGATCAATTCATCTCTCAGATCCCTAAATTGTCGAAACCCTAACCCTAATTGTACGTCAATGGCGACGGAGGAACCAGTTATAGTGACGGAGGTCGCCGCGCCGGAGATCGGAGCATCTGTAACGGTCGTGGTGGAGAACGAACCGGCAGTCGAACCAGCTGCCGGAAAACCGTCGAAATCGAAGAAAACGACGACCAAACGAAAACCTAGAACTCCGTCGTTGCATCCTCCTTACTTTGAGGTATGAAATTGCTCGTAATTCGTCGTTTTCTCAACCTAATTTCACGTTTCTAATGATTGTGATTGAAATTGTGATTGAATTGATCGATCTGATTGTTGTTTTTTTGATGTTAATTGAATTGAATTGAATTGAATTGAATTGTTTGTATAGATGATCAAGGAAGCCATTTTAGCTTTGAAGGAGAAAAGCGGATCGAGCCAGTATGCGATCGCGAAGTTCGTCGAAGAGAAGAATAAGAATCTTTCGGCGAATTTTAAGAAGGTGTTATTGGTTCAATTGAAGAGATTAGTCGCCGACGGTAAGCTCGTTAAGGTTAAGGCGTCTTATAAGCTGCCGGCGGCGAAAGTTCCGGCATCGGTTGCTCCGGCGAAGAAGAAATCGGTTGTTAAGAAGCCTAAGGCATCTGCCAAGCCTAAGCCGGCAGCTAAGAAGGCGCCGGCTAAGAAGAAGCCGGCTGCGAAGGCTAAGCCGGTTACAAAAGCCAAGGCTGTAGCGAAGCCTAAGGCGGCTGCTAAGCCGAAGCCGGTTGTGAAGGCCAAGGCAGCGGCTCCCAAGGCCGTGGCTAAGCCGGCTGTGAAGGCGAAAGCCAAGGCTCCAGCGAAGTCGGCTAAGGTGGCTAAGACATCGACGAGATCGACGCCGAGAGGGAAAGCGGCTCCGGCTGCGAAGCCGGTTAAGGTAGCGAGGGCGTCCACACGATCGACTCCGAAGAAGGTATCGGTGGCTGCTAAGCCGGCGGCGGCGAAGAAGAGCGTGAAGCCAAAAGCTGCAACGCCGAAGAAAGCGGTGAGGAAAGGGAGGAAGTGAAAATGTTAATAGGAAGAATGAAGGAGGAGTAGGGTGTGTAAAAAAAATGTTAATGGCTGCCCATTTTGAAGTTGATAGATTTTGTTGTTGGTATGAATCGATGGGTAGTTTTAATGTTCCATTTCATAATTTCACATAGTTGTTTTTTTTTTCTTTCTTTCTGGTATAATACTTTATATGTTTGTTTAGAAGGGATGATGTTGTTGATGTTTGATTTTCTGATTTTGTGTTGAGTTTGGATAATTGGTGGGATGAGGAAAGTTCAAATGTGAGTGAACATGAACATGAATCTCAACCATTCATTTTCGGTCAATAAAGGCGACTTTGATCGGTTCTTTCCTTTAATAATCTCCATCCTCCCATGAATCGCGTCAATCTTCCGTGATTGCGTCCACCGTAACAAGAAATGTGTGACTGAGATTCGTCCTCACCTTTACAACCAAAATTGAGTTCACATTTCCTTGATGGAATAAGGGTAGACATGGCACATGTTATGGTGTTGATGGAATAAGGGTAGACATGGCACATGTTATGGTGGTGCTTATGGTGGTTGAAGTTGCAGAAGTGGTGGCCGTGTGGTGTAGAAACATAACGTCCCAACCCAAGATGGTGTTTTGATTTGTGATCGTTAAGTTTAATAGGGTGTTTTCGGTATTAACGGAGAATGGGACATAATAATACACCAAACCAAAGTGTGTTTTCTTTAAGAGTAAATTACATGCTTGGTACTTTGGTTTATACTATATTTTGATATTGGTCTCTATTTTAAAATTATTATAAAAAGAGTCCTTGTGGTTTATTTGTTGATCCTTGACCCTAACTTCGAGTGAAATCCGTCTATTAAGTATAAGGACCAACAATGCAATATGATTTCTAACTCTAACTTTAAGTTAAATCAATTTATTAAGCATAGCGACCAATAATGCAATATGGCTTAAACTACTAAGAGTGATAATGCAATATGATGTAAACCATAAGGACTCATTATAGATCTTTTTTTATAATTATTAAAAAAAAGAGACCAAGAGAGCCATAAGCCACAAAGATCATATATGTAATTTACTTTTTATTTTAATAAACTTTTTGAAAAACAAATGTTTTTAACAATTTTTAAAATCTATATATATATTAAAAGAAGGTTTGTGCTGATGTCATCAAAATGAAATTGGGTGTTTTCATTGGTCAATTAAACAAATTTTATCAAATGATGATGTCATAATCTATTTTTTTTTTCTTTTTTTAATGTATATTAATCCATATAAATACGTAACTAACAATATAGAAAAAAATACTTTCCAAAATTCACCTACCTAAATTTACATTTTGTATCCTTAGATTTATTTGATTAAATTATTTTTTACCGTTTAGTTTTTCATTTTTCATTTTACATCCTTATTATATTAACGTAAATAATATATATGAATCAAAGTTTATTAAATTTTTTGTTTTTCTTTGTTATAAATTACACCATTATAATCGTTTCGATGATACCTTCAAAATGATTCTAATATTGAATATTTTTTAGTTTATTTATATTATTAAATATTAAAAATAGATATAAATTAACTTGTTTACATTTTATTACAATTCTATTGTTGATATTCTTGAAATTTAAATATTTCATGTTTTTTAATCTAACTATTTTTATAGATTATTTATAAATAATGAAATTAATTTTATTTAAAACTCTACTGTTGATATTCTTGAATTTAAAGATTTCATTCTTTTAATTATACTATTTTTATAAGTTATTTACAAATAATGAATTATTTTTTAAAACCCTACAAATAAAAAACATTACATATTTTATTTCTGAATCCCTCCAGTTTTAAAATCTTTTACGAAATCCAAATCTTTTCACAAAACAACTATAAATTTTCATTTTTATATATTTTTAAGAACTATTAGATGACTAAAATATTTAATAATAAAGCAAGAGTAATTTTTTTTCCATTTATATCGTTGATTAATAAGAATTTCACGACAAGAAAACCGCGTCCGCATCAGTCGAAGTGGTGTTTTTTCTAAATAATTATTCTCTACTTACTCAATTTCAAATAATGCTTTGAATAAATGATTGGAACAAAAGATTTCCTAAATGGCTATGATTAAACTAAATCATTAATGTTTCTTTTATTAACTAAGTCATATTTATATTGTTAATTGTATATTACGTTCAATTTGTGGTAAAATATTTGTGAACTTTATAATGTAGATGTCTATTCTTATTAGAAATTAAAACAATATGTTTAAATTGTCCGTGTATTACACGGGCCATTAACTAACAAATATGGATAAAATATTTTCCAAAATTCAACTACCTAAATTTACACTTTGTATCCTTAAAATTATTTGATTACTTTTTATCCTTTAGTTTTTCATTTTTCATTTTACATCCTTATCATATTAACATAAATAATATATATGAATTAAAAAGTATTAAGTTTTTGTTTTTCTTTGCTACAAATTACACCATTATAATCGTCTCGACGAAACCTTCAAAATAAGTCTAATATTGAATAGTTTTTTAATTTATTTATAATGTTAAATATTAAAAATATATATAAGTTAACGTGTTTACATTTTATTGCAGTTCTATTGTTGATATTATTGAAATTTAAAGATTCTATCTTTTTTAATCTAACTATTTTATACATTATTTATAAATAATGAAAATTAATTTTATTTAAAACCCTTCTGTTGATATTCTTTAATTTAAAGATTTCATCTTTATAATCTAACTATTTTTATAGATTATTTATAAATAATGAGTTTTTTAAAAACCCTCCAAATAAATCCATCAAAACGTATTTAATTTCTGAATCCCTCCAGTTTTAATGTCATTCAGGAAATCCGAATCTTTCGACAAAAGAATTATGAATTTTCAATTTCATATATTTTAACAACTATTAGATGACTAAAATATTTAGTAATAAAGCAAGAGTAATTTTTTTTCCATTTAAAATGATTAATAAGAATTATTTTTACTAAATAACTATTCTCTGCTTATTCAATTTCAAAGAAAGTTTTGAATAAAGTATTGAAACAAAATTTTTCATAGATGGCTATGATTAAACTAAATCGTTAATGTTTTTTTTATTAACTAAGTCATATTTATATTGTTAATTGGATGTGAAATATTTGTGAACTTTATAATGTAGATGCTTATTTTTATTAGAAATTAAAGCAATATGTTATAAATTGTCCGTGTATTACACGGGCCATTAACTAGTATTATCGTATATAAATCTTTTCAAATTACCATCCGTTCCTTTTGTGTGCATTTCGCTTGTTGGATTTTAAGGGAATTTTTAAGTAATTGGAATAATCAATTTCATTATCAAATTTATTTAACCTTTTGATTTATCTTAAAAATGAAATTGAGTTTTACGCATTTCACCATTTATAAATTTAGTTATTTCATCATAATTAAAAAGAAATTTAATTCATTTCATCTTATTTATCCAAAAAGATAAAACCATCCCTATTTTTTTTAATATACCACCAACATCGTGTTGGATATTTTAGTGTAATTGGATTAACTTGTTTGACCAATTTCATCATAATAAGACATCATTTAGGCTTGGCGGTACGGAGTGCACACCTACTTGAATTTATTATGATATTAGGGGCGAAACCCCTAATGAACAGGGGTCCGGGGGCAGCGCCCCCGGTAGCGGGGTCCAAGGGGCGGTAGCCCCTGGCGGGTCCAAGGGGCAGAGCCCCTGGCTGGGGTCGAATTTTTTATTTCCACTAAGTTGTTATGTCAAAAATCACTCAGAAATTTAATTTTCGGAATTTGGTGATTAAATTTGACCCGTTTTCAAACCTGACCCGAAACATTGTTTTGGCGTTTTTTAACCATAAAAACTGTCGTTTTGGCAGTTTCCCGGATATATACATTTTGGTCATCGTTTTTTTTCTTCTGGTTCACGAAAATCAAAAACACACATACATAGAATTCCAAAATTCTCTGAATTGTATCCGATTGAATAATTCGGAAGAACCACTGAATTGATTCGATCTGAAAGTATTACACACCTTTCAGAGATATCCGATTTCGTTACTGACTATTCCCCACACATCGAACACCATTGTTTTGACCCATCAACCACCAACAAACACCATTGTTCTGACCCATTTTCGTGTTGCAGCACTGTTGACCGTCACCATGCTCAACCATTGCCAACCACGAGTGCTCAACCATTGTCACCGTGCTCAACCATTGCCAACAAACACAATAGTTGGATTTTAGTTTTAAAGTTCTCAAAAATGGTATTTCATCCAAAAATATTTTAATCGGTTTTGTCATTTTCTTTTTGTTTTTTCTTTTATGTTCAGGCTTCAATATTGCCCAACTGATCTTTCATCTTTGACATCAACATTGTAAATCTTTAATTTCATCATATGGGCTTTAATTATTAATTTATTATAAATACACCAAAGTTTCTAAAAAGATCGTGACGACCTGAATATTTTCAATTTTAATATTTTGATTTGATGCAACATTTGAGCATACTATAACTATAGCAAGCATAGAAACTGAATTTTGTAATACATATTCAAACTTATTTTCTAATAACAAAAATAGGGGTGAGTTCACCCAACCTCTTCTTACAAATTCTTCACCAGCATATATACATAGAAACTACAATAGCTAATTAGCATACTTGAGGTTATGTCACAACGGGTAAAATTGCTTAACAATTTGAATTGAATATCCAAAAAGCAATTGATGTGCTTTTGAAAGATATCAATCTTGTTTACAATCCAATTGTGAAATTTCAGTTTCAAATATTTTGATGATTGGTTCTTTGGTGAGATGGGCCAAAAAGATCAACAAGTTCATATATATCCCCAACTCTAAAATATATCCACATATCAATCACATTGCTATATATCAAATTACAAGCATTAAACCATATATAATTTTAATGAAGATACAAGATTATATAATATTGGTGGTGATCACAAAATGTGACACGGGCTAACGTAATCTTGATGAACGACATACCAAGCATCGCATCTGTGGCATGTTGTTGGGATCGAAGGAACCACCCAAGCTTTCATTAGGTCTTTCTTTTCATCTTTGGCTGGTCCTACGCTTATTAAGCGCGCAGATTTAACGAATTTTCTCACCTTTTTTGATGATGTCTACTGGATCAGCTTCGCCAATTATAGTTGCTGTGTTCTTGGAAGGATCAAGAACTATGGAGTTTATTTCTTCAATGGATGAGATCAACATCATCACCTTCTTTCTGCACTTGAGACAAAGTAGACGATCCACCGACAAAACTGTTTTCTGCAAACACAATTACAAAAATTATGTAACAAATAATGGTGAAGAAGTTGACACAAACATATGGTACTTTAAGTTGTGTCAATTAACTTTGAGTAGATAATGGAACCTTTGTCATTAGTAGATAATGGTGTGTGTGTGTATTCACTTAGAACTTGGAATGAATTCAAGCTGCTATTCACTAGGCATCTCTCCTGGATTAATTTGATTCCAATCCAAGAATGGTTATATAGAGATTTGTCACTTTCTATTCACATATGAATACGTGTGTTTGTGACCATGGAATTGTATGTATTAATGTGAATGTCAATTTAGGTAGTTAAGAGAGAGAGAGAGAGGGAGATGATGGAGGTTGACAAAGGACTAAATAGATGGATACAGTTGGTTGGAATAATATGTTGATTAAAGGGTACTTAATGGTTCACTTGCTACATCCTCTACACATTGTGTGGAAAAATCTACCTACATCTGCACCTCCAAATCCCACATAAACGGAATTTTACTGGGATTGTCTAGTTTGAAGTTATGTTAAGCAATCGGACTCATACCTCAGTGTCATCTTACCACAAGTTATCTTATTAGTAATCTTTACGGTTTTGGTTACATGGTGTGCCCGAAGGTTGCAAGGAGTGTATCAACAAACAACATTTTTATTTATATGTCAAAGTTTAACGGAACAAAAACTATGTACAAATAATCAAATGGTGTTTACATCTATCAATAGTCATTAGTCAATAGATATTCAAATTATAATAGCCCATGGGCCCAAGTTTCATAAATGGTGTTTACATCTATCAATAGATATTCAAATTATTTGATTAGAAATCTTTATGGTTATGAAAATTTGTATATATCACTGTTTGTGGAAGAAGAAAAAAGTAAAAAGAACAAGAAATTTATGAAACCTTAAACAATTGAGACCAGCAAAACCACATAGACCACCAATGTATATGTAATTCACTCTAATAAATTTCCAAATTAAATAACTCAAGGCCCAAGGTCATCTTTTTATAACCCATGGGCCCAAGGTTCATGTGGCATTAAGGTTTCATAAATTTCTTGTTCTTGTTTTACTTCTTCTTTCAAAAACATATATAAATTTTCAATATCTTGATTAGTGAGGTCAAAATTCTTATTGATAGTATTATGTGTGCCAACCAAACTCTATTATGTAATTAAAATTTTGAATTTTGAAATGTTGAACACAAAAGTCATGTGAAAAAAAGAACCAATTAAGTTTTTAACATCAGTGTTATTATACATCTGTTTTTCCTAATTTATAATGTACATTTTGTTTTTTAATAGAATTGAGCCGTGAAATGAATAGCATCATATTCCATTGCTTTGGTTGTTGGTTAGGACAGAGGTCATCAATTTTTATTATACTAGTTAATAGCCATCAATGTACAATTTATAATGCATAAGTACAATCGTTAATGCATAAAAATTAAGTTATAGGATATTAATTAAAGCAAAAGAACAAAAGTAAAAAATAAATCAAATTATATATAAAGTAAGATTCAAATTCAATGATTTTAATTTGCTTTTAACAAGTTACAAAATTTAAAAAATAAATTGTTAATGTGATTTTTTTGTTTTGAAACCTAGACAAGTTACCTACATAAACCCATTTATTAAACTTTGACACTATCTGTAAAATTGTATGCATTTAAAGTTCTTGTAATAACAAAAAGTTTTTTTTTTAAATATGGATTGTTAAACTTATTAATGGTATGTGAAATAAGTACATTTTAGTAAAGAAAATATGGATGCATAAACTTACATTGAATGGAATCCAAACTGAAACTAATCATAAAAATCCATTTTCTACTAGGCCTAGTACTAAGCACGATTATAGGGTACACATTAATTATAGAACCTTTGGCACAAACTTCAGTTATAATCAGGACCAATTATGCAACTGTGCTTTTTGTATACTTTCCGAGGTTTGTTATTAATATAGACTTTATGCATATGAAGACTCGGGTTAAGCCTACTATAGGCACTCAATCAAAGCTTGGGTTCCCCCAACTACATGGGAGCTTACGCTTTAATGATGTAGTTCACTCATTCCTTATAGAACAGATCACCTAGGAATCGATGGTTTAATCTACGATTTATCCTTCGTGTATGTTGACAAGATTCTTCTATTTAACAACACCTTGTGATGGCATAGCCATAAAATTGAGGCGAAATTTAAACAAGAAAAAGCTTACAATGGATACATAGGCACCCAAGCGGGTTGTCTTTTCGTTTACTTCAAAATAAAAAGTGTTCTAATTTTTGTTCTAGAAAGGCAAAGGCAATTTTATTAAACCACCAAAAATATACAAAACAAACAACCAAAGTAGCAGGAGGCAAAGCAGCCAACCAAACAACTAACAAAACAGTCTCTAAACAAGTTTGCAAGGAGCAAACCTGCAAACCAACGTGCCCGATCAAACACATGACATTTGGGACTTTGATCCACCTTAAAGGTGCATTCGTTAAAAAAAATTCCTAAGTCAACCACTAATACTATACAGGACAATCGAAAAGTTCTACAATAGGTTTATAGGATAGTTCAAAGTATTTTAACAAGTTTTTAGAGCTCTTTTAAATTAAAGTGTCATATTAGCTATTTTATAGGATAATTTTGAGTATTTTATAAACCAATTTTTTTATTTAATACTTGTATGTATAGGACACTTTTTCAAATAACATCGTATAAATAACTAATATGACACTTTATTTTTTAAATATATAAATCTTTTGTTAAAACATCCAAACAACGTACTATAAATCTACTATAACTTTTAGATAAAAGAAGGGTTTATTTCATAGAATAGTAACCAAGTTTCAATTTTGTTCTCCTAAAGTCACTTAAACTTTTTTTGCTCAACAAAAACCACTCAACTTTCATTTTTGTTCCAATCCTATGTAATTTACCTGTTCTAGCAGGTTACCAGGTAATTTGATTTTTTTATTTAATTAATCTTTATTTAATTCAATCCCTAATTGAAATAATCTTTATTAATCTTTTTATTTAGTTAATCTTTATTTAAAATAATCCCTAATTAAAATAATCTTTATTTAATTCAATCCTTAGGAGGTTAACAGGTAAACTTGATTTTTTATTTATTTAATTCAATTCTAACCAAAATAATCAATGTTTCACTCGTATAAATCCATCACAATCTTGTGATCAAATTGCTCAAAACCCTATTCTTTTTTTTTTCTTTCGTATAATTTTATTCATCAACTAAATCCGCATTTCTTTTCCTTCTGATTTTGGGTTTTACGAAATGGGTCTCTTTTTATTTGTTTTTGTTTAACCCTATAAAAACACAAAAAAGAAATAGAGAAACTAAGCTCAACGAGAGGAAAACAACAAGTTTTCTTTTTATGGGTTTTTTTGTAACCCTATAAAAACACAAAAAATAAAAATAGATAAAGCTCACCGAGAGGAACAACAAGTTCTCTTTTTATGGGTTTTTGTTTAACTCTACATTCAGCCCAACGTGTAACAAGCTAGCAAGGAAAATAGAAAACATGATTTTCATTTGCAAAATAAGCTGATAAATCTAGATCAAGAGTTAATGTTCATAAATAAACTGGTAAATTACATACAGATTAATTAATTAAAAAATTAAACATAAAGATTAATAAATAAAAAGATTACATAAAGATTAATTAAATAAAAAGAAAGATAAAGATTATTTTAATTAGGGATTAATTGAGTTAAATAAAGATTAATTAAATAAAAAATCAAATTTACCTGGTAACCTGTTAGAGCAGGTAAATTATATAGGATTGGAACAAAAATGAAAGTTAAGTGGTTTTTGTTGAGCAAAATAAGTTTGAGTGACTTTAGAAGAACAAAATTGAAACTTGGTTACTATTCTATGAAATAAACCCATAAAAGAACTCTTATAATTTGATCCGATAAATTTATGTCTTATATAATTTCAAACCTAATATTTTTGTACTGGGCAGATAAATATTTGCATACATCAAATGTTTGATGTTTCTTATATTATAGTTACAACTTACAAGTAAAATACATTAGTATGTTTGGTTTACTTTATTTGGGCAAAATATAAGTCAAAACTAATTATAAAACACACATTTTGCAACAACAAGACAACCAAGGCCAACTTGATTTATTGTGTTTTTGTCATCGTGGCATTCCGCACAACTTTATAAATTCCATTCCAAGTGGAGCCATCATCATTTTTTTAAAGTTAATAAAAAACCATTACTTATAGAGTGATAATTTTGGTTATTCTTTTATTAATCAATATATCACTAATTTATTCAACATCTAGATTTCAAAATCTAAAATTAGTCGAAAGTGTCAACCATTTTGAAACCTAGAACTATAACTCTATAAGTAATAATAAGTCTAGATCATTTTGAAAATTAAAACTAATGTGATTTTATAGTGTTAAATGTTAATCGATCAGCCATTATTATATTGTAAAAAACTGTTAAATATTTGTATAGTTTAGGGACCCCTCTGTAATATTTCTGTCTATATATTGTGCTCAATACACGCAACCCTAAGCACGGGTTTCCACATATTCTTAAATGGTATAGAGCCATCTACGAAAAACCCTAAGAAAACCCTATTTTCTTTTCTTTTCTGGACACCGCCGCCGCCGCCGTATTACCACCGGCAGCCGCCGCTATCAGTCGTTCACCTTCTACGGCCTCTATTCTGTTCTACGGTGCCCAGATCCGGCGTTTATCGCCTAACCCTAACGTTACCGTCGCATAACCGTTACCTTCAGACGGAAACCAGATCCGCCGTTGCTGCGCCGCCTCTTCGTCCCGCCTCCTTGCTTACGGGGTTTCCTCCTGTTCCCCGGTGACCCGTACCGGCATCCATCGCGTAACCGCCGTCAGCCAGAAACCCTAACGTACCGCCGCCGTCGCGTCTCTACCGCGTAACTACCGCGTCTGCGTAACCGCCGCGCCGCCCTCCATCTCAGCCGCGTAACTGCCGCGCCGCCGTGCCATCTCCGCCGCGCTGCCCTCCATCTCGTCGCTGCGTAACTGCCGCGCCGCCGCCGTGCGGTTGCTTCCCTGCTGCGCCGCCGCCATCTCCTCTACCATCTGAGGAGTATCCGTTCATCTCGCCGGCGCCGGATCTGCCTGACTCGTGCCTGCTTCTCCACGATCCGCCTGAACCCTTGCCGGAAACCTACCGGCGACTTCTTCTCGCGGCTGTTGTTCTCCAAACAGCCGTCGGTCTCCTTTTTTTTTTGGTTTGGCTGTATGCTGTGAAAAAGAAGACCAACACATATATATATTTTAAAAAAAAACAAAAAAAAAAAACAAAAACAAAAACCCTAGCTGCTGCTTGTCGTGTTTCGCGCCACGACCGAGTTTCTTCGCACCGCGAGCTACTTCTGTCCAGCCGCCTGTCTTGACACTCCGGTGTCAGCGTGCTCTGCTTAGGGTTTGTGGTACATTACTTTCCCTCTACCCGCGGTTAAGCAATTTGCTTGTTATTTTCGTACGCTTGTTACTTTATTTTTTTGGCTTTCCTATTTGGTGCAATGACTACCTCATCGCCCTCTAACACCCTCACTCCCCCTACCGCCAGCCAACTTGTGTTTACCCTAACAAACGTATACTCTCAGTTCATTTTTTAAACTCTCCACTGATGGGTCCAAATACAAACTTTGGCGTCGCATTTTTTTGGACATGTGTAAGGGTGCCAAAGTCCATGGTCACATCACTGGCAAATCCAAACCTGCTGGTGATGATGATGAGGACTGGGAGGCAATTGACTCCCGCATCAAATCTTGGTTTTACTCTACTTGTGATGCAAACTTATTGCAAATCATCTCTAGTGATAACTGCACTACTAAAGATCTCTGGGATAAACTGGATGAATTCTTTTTGAACAACAAAATGTCTCGAATGCTCCAACTTCAAGAGCAATTTCGTAACACAAAAAAAGGCACTTTGTCCATTACTGATTTTTGCCATAATCTAAAGAATTTGGCCGATGCTCTTGCTGATTGTGACTCCAAAATAGATGAGGTGGAATTAGTTATGCAAATTCTACGCCAGTTACCACCCTCCTATCATAGCATTGTCGATGTCATCACTAACACCAAACCCTTCCCCTCATTTCTTGAAGCCAAAAACATGCTTCTTCTTCATGAATCTCGTGAAGAGTCTGTTGAACACCACATAGATACCCCTCTCACTTATTACTTATAAAACCCTTATTACTTATATATATATATATATTGGTTTTATAAGGAGTTTATACATTTCTTTTTCTGTTGTCCATGCAGAGTGGGTGATGTGGAATTCGCCTAAAATGTTACAAATATTCCTTCGAAGACTCATCATGTCGATGACATTTTGCCCCCAACATCCAAATGGTACAATATAACACCCCAAGTCCAAAAAACATGTTGACTTAATAACTTTGAATTCAAATTAAAATCATAAGGAAAGTTATTGGTCCATAACTTTAATTAACAAATCCATCTTCATATTGTTGCATATTTGACCATCAATTTACGGTGTTATAAATTTTTATGTGATTTTATATTTGAGACATTATCTTCACACACGTATAAATGAGAATAATAACGATGTAGTTTATTATGAATTTAGACATGCTCGTTTATTATAAAATTAGTAGATTTTGGTTGAAAAAGAGACGTAATTGTTAATTGATTTCAAGTTTGTTTTCATTATGCCAAGAGCAATCATTGTATCAAAATTATTTTATGTCATAAAAGATGGAAGAATCGATTGTTGTTAAGTGAACATATTTTAGAAATGCTTTAAAAATATGAATACGTGGTAGTTGTCATCTTATAAGAAACAAATACTAGTATTTCCTCCTACCAAACACAAAGATTGGAATAAAAACAAAAGAAAACTATTTAAAAAAAAATAAAACCATGGGGGTCCATATGTATTTATTAAATAAGATTCTTTAATGGTTTTTAAAAATCTAGTGCTCTTAATTTATTATTTTTATTTTGTCAAAAGTTTCATGGTACTAGATTTAATTAATTTGTTCATACTAATTTCATTGACTTTTAATTAATTTTCAAAACCCTTTTTCAAGGATGCAAAATATTAACACAAACTCGTAGTAGTTAATTAAATTATATTCTGAAAATATTTCAGAAGTTCATTTAATAAGTTTTTTTCTCTTTTTGCTTTTTCCAGATCCATACAAAAGAAAAAGAAAAACAATGTTGTTGCTCTTTTAGGATAAATCGACATGTTCATAATGACATTAAAAGATAACCATTTATAGCTCGGTAAATACTAGACTTATAGGCTCGACCCGATATTATAACGACTCGTGTCGAGCTATCCAATACTCAATATTTTATATAGTTTTATAAATATTAGTTGTAAAACATAATATTAAAAATTTATTGATACCAAGAAAACGAAAAAAAATATCATATACTTTTAAATATTTAAATAAAATCGTATATTTTTTAACCATAAATGGTAATCAATGAACATTTTTATTTAAGTCATAACTAAAAGAAAGACAAAAAAGCAAAAAAATAAATAAAAAATTGATGAAGTTGTGCCACATTGAAAGAGATATACTATGGAGTGAATTTGTTCTACATTAGAAGAGAAAAGGTGGGAAGTTATAGGAGGGTCGCTATAAAAAGTTGGGAAGTTATTGGAGGTTGTAACTTTGTCATTATGATGATAAAACTTGAGGTGCATCATTGAGTTTTGTGAAGTTAAGTGAATGTTTTATAAAGATAAACTTTAAAGATTTTGTAACACCTTGCCTATCACGACACAATATTGTCCGTTTTGCTCCTACTGGCTCACGACTTTGTTTCTGGTGACCTGGTGAAGACTTCCCAAATGATCATCCATCCTGGTACTACTCCCACCCAAGCACGCTTAACTGTAGCGTTCCAAAAACATGTCATGCATATGGCTCCAAAACGCGTTGTTATCTTGGGAGGCCAAGGTTTACTTATGAACTCAGTATCTCTCATGTCCACGGCAATATGGGATATGCCTAAGGTGTTACAAAATTCAACATACAGGTTTGGTTCGAGCTTCATTCGAGTTCAAGTCCGAGCTTGATTTGAGTTCGAGTTCACGCTTGAAACGAGTCCGAGTTCATGAATTAACTTTTAAGTCGAGTTCGAGTTTGGATTTTTACTACTCACGAGTTTCTAAGTCGAGTTTGAGCTCGACTAGGGCTTTCGTGTTCGAGTCAAGTATAATGATACACAAGCTCGACTTGCATCATTTACATCCCTACCTTTTTATACTACATATCAACTAGTTAGTACTTATAATTGTTACGTTTTCATCTTGATAAATTTTGTTAGCGTGTAAGTATATATTCTTGTGCAATAACCTGTGCCACATAGTTAAACTATTTAGATAAAGAACGTTAATATGATCACACAATTGAAACAACATTTTGCTTTATGACACCATATTGTAAAGCTCTGTATTGTCAATTAGTTAGTATTTATATTTATCGTGTTTTTATTTTTGATATTATTGTTAACGTGTGACTATATAAATATATATACATACATGTAAATATAATATTATAGAATGGAGACATGATAGCTATATAATATGAAATTAAAAAAAAGAATTTATTTAGGTAACTGGTCAAAGAGGATAATTGTATTGTATTCATTTATTTGATTAAACAAACAATTCATTAAAGCTAAATAATTTATAATGTTTCTTTTATTCCTGAAATGAGTGCTTGTTCTTACCTATTAAGATGCAATTATTACCAATTAAAAATGGATATTGTCAACAAAGTGTATGGTGTATGAATAAAATAATCCCCAAAATTCAAACATGAGAACCATAGCTAGCTTCTTTTTATTCTTTCCAACATATGTATTATAATAATACAGGTTTATAACTTAATACCAATAACATATACTAAGTTTTAACCTTTATTTTACATCGTTTTATGTATACGTGGTTATTATTAAATACTACAAGAAAAGAGTTAACAATTTTCACTATAAATTCGCCAATAAAGGCCCAATAAGAACATGGGCTCTTAGGCCATCCTTTATGGTGCAGCCGTGGAGGCCATACCCCTCATACATGTTGCCACATCAGCTACCACATCAGCTTTTCCACTACCCTACCAACTCCATACCTTTCATCCACTATCATACCCCTCATACCCTTCCCTTTATTTTTTTAATTTTCATTTCATACCCTTCATTTTATTTTATTTTTATCTCAAACCCTTCATTTTATTTTTTTAAATAAATATTAGAATTAAATTAAATAAACAATAAAATTTATAATTATATTAAATAACTAACATTAAAATTAAAATTACATTAAAATTAAAATTACGTTAAAATTAAAACTAAAAAAATACAATACAATTAGTTATTGTCGTGTGACGAAGAGTTCCACACGTGTATAGATAAATCGTGGCGAAGGTTGGCGTGCCTCTCTCGGTTTTTCACTAGGTTGACGTTTCTTGCTCGGTCTTCTTCGGAGATAGTTGTTTCAATCTCTCCAGGTAAAACCTCCGTCGGATCAAAAGGATAATGTGAGAAGCCTTCGTCTTCACGAATCATGTTGTGTAAAATTATACACGTGTGCATGATGAGTGATAATTTTCGTTGTGTCCATACTCGCGCCGGGTATTTTACAACGTGCCATTTATCTTTAAGCGTGGCGAATGTCCGTTCGATGTCTTTTCTAGCCGATTCTTGACGTGTCTTGAAATGGACTCGTGGCTCTTCAACTGGGTACCTAAATGCTTTCACGAAGGTCGTCCACTCGGGATATATCCCGTCGGCAAGATAATACCCGTGATTGTAGTGTGTGTTATTCACTACAAAAGAACTATCGGGCGCTTTATTTTCGAATAAATCGTTGAAAATCGGTGATTGATTCACAACGATTATGTCGTTCGTGGCACCCGGTACCCCGAAAAATGCGTGCCAGATCCATTGATCTTGCGAGGCGACCGCTTCTAGAATTACCGACGGTCCAGTATGATCACCTCTATGGAATTGGCCCCTCCATGCCATGGGACAATTCTTCCAGTACCAATGCATACAGTCAATGCTACCAAGCATGCCGGGTAAACCGTGGGTTTGTTCATGCAATGCGTAAATCGCCTGAACATCGGTAACAGTTGGCTTTCGTAAATATTGGCGCATATAGAGGAAAATAATACCTTTGCAAAAATGTTCAAGGCAATCCCTTGACGTCGTTTCGCTCATCCTCAAATACTCGTCGAAAGCATCCGAAGCAGACCCGTACGCCAATTGACGGATAGCGGACGCACACTTTTGGAGCGGAGAAAACCCTTTCACGCCTTTTGCATCCCATTGTTGTTTGAAAAAATCAACCTCTCTGTCAAGATCGTTGACTATCCGTAAGAATAGTCGTCGACTCATACGAAACCGGCGGTCAAAGTCGACGTCGTTGTACACCGGGTGTTCGGCAAAGTAGTCGGCGACAAGTTTATTGTGTCCCTCTTCACGACCTCTATCTTTACGCGGCCCTCTCGGTATTTTCGACGTTTCTCCAACCTCGACTTGGAGAAGGTTGTTATCGTACAATTCCTTAGTCAACTCCGTCGCTCTAACGTTGTTCATTACAATCTGATTTATGGCGAGATCTATATCATCATTATCAGAATCAGAAGAAGAAGAAGACGACATTTTTTTGGTGTTGAGAAGAATATAGAAGAAGAAGAATGAGAATGAGTATGTGGAGAATGAGAATGAGAATGAGTATGTGGAGAATGAGAATGAGAATGAGAAATATATATATAGAAGGTTAAAAAGAAAAAAAATAAAATAAATAAAAAAAAATATATTTTAAACCCCCAACGGCTATATGACCGTTGGGGGGGGGGGGTGTTTTGTAAAAGTCACAAAATAGGAGGGGGAGAAGCAGACCGGTGTCCGCGTACCGGTTTCGTCCATACCGGTCTCCCTACCGGTCACCCACGGCTGTGTTCCCGCCGGTGCCGGTAGGGAACCGGTCCCCATACCGACGCCATAAAGGATGGCCTTATATAGTGTTCATAGCCGATTATCACCTTACCGAGTTACCTAGATGTTAACAAATGGCAATTAAAGGTGCATAAAAAAAACCCCGAACAAAATTAATATCCGGTGTTAAGCAAAAAATATCTAATATCAGATTTTCTAATCCGGACCAAATTTTTTAAAACCAGTTTTTGTAACTGGATTGAATAGTTTTGGGGGATCGGTCTTTTTACTGGATCAAAAACTGGTTAAACACAACCCCAATGTGGCAGCAGCCTATCGGTTAAGGCTTGGTTGGGGACAAACCCATCAAAGTTCGAATCCGGGTGTGAGCAACAAGGAGCCACTGAGTATTAATCCCAGGGGAGCATGCTTTAGCTCTCGGTAAAAATTACCAAGGATATAGTCTGGACAAACCCGGGTGAACCTTATCTTAAAAAAAACAAAATTACCAAGGATATAGTCTGGACAAACCCAGGTGAACCTTATCTTAAAAAAAAAAAGATTAAACACAAGCATTCATTTCAGGATTTACAAAATTATTTATACATCTATGATCATTAGATATAATTTAATTATATTGTTTTATTGAAGTTAGAAGGGTTATATTACTGAGAAATTATTTTTTTTAGCCAATTAAAAATACCTATAACACCTTCTGGACATTTTCTCCCTAAAACCTTCAAAATAATCATGAAATCAGCTAAACGAAATTTGATATTAGCCGTTGTCTTTAATATTTGTATTTACTGGAGATACCATGGACTTTAGAGCATTCACAATGGAGGTTTTTTTTTGGGGGGTTTTATAAGAGCCTCCACTGTGGGACAGAAGTTCTTGCCCAGTCACAGGTAATTGGAACCCAGGTGCTTGAACAAGAACCCGGGTTCTTGTAATACTTTCCTTTTCCGTTATATATTAGTTTACATAAATAAAAAAAAGGGAGGTGAGGTATTTATAAAAACCTCTATTGTAGAGTTTTAAAGAGGTTATTCCTTTATTGAGGTGACAATGATGTGACAGAAAAAAATATGGCAAGTGGGGTTTTTAAAGGTTTCACCACGGTGGATGCTCTTAGCAGGTATCAATCAATTGCTTTAATTAAATTAGTAGATACCAATCACCCAATTAAATGGAATTTAGTGGATTTCATGCAACCCAATTTACCCAATTTAACAGATTTTATTTAGCGGAGATGGTTATTTTGAAGGTTTAAAAGAGATAGTGTGATGGCGAGAGGAATGATTCAAGTATGACGGTTTTCGGGGCTTGCAAACCGATTCCAAACGAAAGTGGCTAAGAGGACTCGCGGGCTTGTTGAGGACCGGCCCAAGTTACCTCCACCTTGGCCGGCTCCTAGTCTATCTTTATTATTATATTTGTTTTTTTTTATGTTTATCTAGTTGAGACTTGTTCCTCAAGTTTAGGATTACTATTTAATCTCTTTCTCTTTTACGTTTTGAAACTAGGTTGTTTATGAGAAAAATTAATAAAGTTTATTGTTTGGAGGATTCAAACGTGTTCTTGACATAGTTCAGGAAATTAGCGTTGACATAGTTCAACACCGTGTGACCACCACGCTATCAAGTGGTATCAGAGCCATGTCGGATCATCGCATACGTCAACGTCGATTCGCCGATAGAGGCAACGATGATTATGAACGTGATCCGCGAGACGTAGAAGAAATTGAAAGGCTGCGCCAACAACTTTTGGATGCAGGATTACAACCAGCCAACGTAAAAAGAAGGCAGCAGGAGAACGATTCTGACCAAACCGAGTCCGATGGGTTCGATCTAGGGGACGGAATTTACGGAAATCCCTTCGGTCGACCAGCCAGGGTGCGTCGCCCGCCACCTCGCGCATCCGACCCACTGCAATCCCTAGGGTTTCGCGTGGAAATTCCAGATTTTGAAGGCGGTGTTCAGCCAGACGAATTTATTGATTGGTTGCATACTGTCGAACGGGTTTTTGATCTCAAGGATGTCCCTGATCACATGAAGGTAAAAATCGTTGCTATTAAGTTGAAGAAGCACGCGTCATTATGGTGGGAACACTTGAAGAAAACACGCGTCCAGGAAGGTAAACATAAAATTGATTCATGGGATAAGATGAAGCGTTTGTTAAAAAAAAAATTCTTGCCTGTTAATCATAGGCAAGACGCTTTTTTGGAATATCATGGGTTAAAACAGGGGACTTTAACCGTGTCTGACTTTATTTTGGAGTTTGAACGATTAAGGATGCGGTGTGGCGCAGACGAAGACGAAGAACAAGTTATTGCTCGATTTTTGGGTTCGTTACGCACCGACATTTCGGATGTTGTGCAGTTACACCCCTATTATACTTTTGATGACGTGTGTAGGCTCGCTCATAAAGTGGAAAAACAAGCTGCTGTGAGGGGACGGTATTCGAACCTTCGGCCTAATCAAAGCCGGGGTTCAACTTCCGCCCACATTCCAACTCCGGCCTCTGTGGCCCAACCGAAAGCTGTTGCCCCAGCAGTTAAACCGCCGGCGTCAAACCCAATTGCGGGGGTACCACGGTGCTTTAAATGCCAAGGGGTGGGTCACCTACAACGAAATTGTCCAAACACGCAACTTGTTACACTCGTTGATGATTCGGTACCCACGTTTGATGCCGATCATGATGCAGACGAAGAATTTAACGATGCTGAAATTCTTTATCCAGATCGAGGTGAAGCTTTAATATCTCAACGTGTTCTCAGTGCGTCGGCTACATCGGAGGTGGATGACACTATGTGGCTACGTAATAATATTTTTCGAACCAAGTGCACTATAAAAGGTAAAATTTGTGATATTGTTGTGGACGGGGGGAGTTGTGATAATATGATAGCCACTACGGCTGTGGATAAATTGGGGTTAACAGTTCAAAACCATCCAGAACCGTATCAGTTATCTTGGCTGAAAAAAGGAAATTTAATTAAAGTGACACAACAATGTTTAGTCTCGTTTTCCATTGGTAACAAATACACAGACGAACTTTGGTGTGAGGTCATCCCAATGGATGCTTGTCATATCCTTTTGGGGCGACCTTGGTTGTATGACCGTCGCGTGAAGCATGATGGGTATCGTAACACATATAGTTTTCGGAAAGACGGGTTGAGTATTACTTTGGCCCCTTTTAACCCGAAGGAGTCACTCACAGAAGCATTAATTATTTCGAAAACTGAATTTTTAGAGTGTGCTCTAAAACCAGAACCCCCGTGGATTTTTGGACTTCTTATTGTTGAAGAAAATCCGCTGACACCACCTCCACCAGCGGCGGTACGGCCTTTGCTTACCGAATTTCGTGATCTTTTTCCGGAGGAAATACCGGCTGGATTACCATTGGAACGCGAAATTCAGCATTGTATTGATTTTCACCCGGGCTCGAGTATACCGAATAAACCCGCGTATCGTATGAACCCGAAAGAATTTGCTGAATTGCAACGGCAGGTGACCGAGTTGTTAGAAAAAGGATTTATACGTGAAAGTATAAGCCCGTGTGCTGTTCCCGCTTTACTTGTACCAAAACCAGGGGGCGCGTATCGAATGTGTATTGATAGTCGAGCTGTGAATAAAATAACGGTGAAGTACCGATTTCCTATTCCACGATTTGAAGACTTACTTGACCAGTTGCACGGTTCTAGCATTTTCTCCAAGATTGACCTTCGAAGTGGATACCACCAAATTCGATTGCGACAAGGGGACGAATGGAAAACCGCTTTTAAGACGCGAGATGGGTTATACGAGTGGATGGTTATGCCATTCGGGTTATCTAATGCTCCGAGTACTTTTATGCGTCTTATGAATCATATTTTTCGGAGTCTTATTGGCGTTTGTGTCGTCGTTTATTTCGACGATATACTTATTTTTAGTCAGACTTTGGCACAACACTTGCAGGACCTACGAGCCGTTTTTACTATTTTACGGGATCAGCGCTTGTTTGCTAACGAAAAAAAGTGTCACTTTCTTACTCGCGAGGTCGTCTTCTTGGGATATTTGGTATCGGGTGAAGGTATTCGAATGGATGAGAGCAAAATTTCGGCCATCACATCTTGGCCAACGCCACAAACCTTACACGATGTCCGGAGTTTCCATGGTTTAGCTTCTTTTTACCGCCGTTTCATCCGAAATTTCAGTTCGATTGTGGCACCTATGACCGAATTGTTGAAGAGTTCTAAATTCGTCTGGACCCCTGCTGCACAAAAATCTTTTGACACGTTGAAGACCCTTGTCACAACAGCTCCTATTCTCGCCCTCCCGAATTTTGATGATGTGTTTCAAGTTGAGTGTGATGCGTCTGGTGTTGGGATTGGTGGTGTTTTGAGTCAAAGCGGACGCCCGGTGGCATATTTTAGTGAAAAATTGAATGAGGTTCGTCGGCGTTACAGCACATATGATAAGGAGTTTTATGCTATTATTCGTAGTCTTGACTATTGGCGGCATTATTTACTTCCACATGACTTTATTCTTTTTTCGGATCATCAAGCCTTGAAATACATCCAAGGGCAAGTTAAATTGAATCCACGTCATGCCAAATGGGTCGAAACTTTACAAGAGTATTCGTTTACTATTCGTCACAAAGCAGGATCTTCTAATCATGTTGCTGATGCTTTGAGTCGTCGGCCGACCTTACTTACAACTTTTGAGCTTTCTGTTCCCGGATTTAGTTCTTGGCAACACCTATATGTCAATGATCCTGATTTTGGGGATGCTTGGTCCCGTACCGACGGTTCGCCATGGGGTCTATTTACCCGTCGTCACGGTTTATTATTTCGCGGTACCCGCTTATGTGTTCCTCAATCCTCGTTTCGGGAAGCAATCATTTTGGAATGTCATAAGGGTGGTTTAGCTGGGCATTTCGGTCGAGACAAGACACTTGCACAGGTTCGTGATCGATTTTTTTGGCCACGCTTAGAAGCTGATGTTGCTCGATTACTTCGTCGTTGCCACGTTTGTCACATTGCGAAGACCACTCACACAAACCAGGGGCTCTATACACCCTTGCCGATTCCACGTGGTCCTTGGGAGGATGTTAGTTTGGACTTTGTTCTTGGTTTACCACGAACTCAGCGACAGAAGGACTCGATTATGGTCGTCGTTGATCGTTTTTCGAAGATGGCGCATTTTGTTCCTTGTGCTAAGACTTTTGATGCGTCCCAAGTTGCTCGATTGTATTTTTCAGAGATTGTTCGCTTACATGGAGTTCCTAAGACTCTCACTTCTGATCGTGACGTTAAGTTTGTCGGGCATTTTTGGCGTACACTATGGAAACGCTTGGGTTCGAAGCTGCAGTTTTCTAGCTCTCATCACCCCCAAACGGATGGACAAACGGAGGTAACAAATCGTACTTTGGGTAATTTACTTCGTAGTTTGGTTGGGGATAAGCCCAAGCAATGGGACTTAGTTTTACCTCAGGCTGAGTTTGCTTATAACCGTTCTTGTCATAAATCCACGGGGAAGAGTCCGTTTTTTATTGTGTACGGGCGCAATCCTTTTACTCCTTTGGATTTAGCGCCTCCTACTGATATGTCTCACCTTAGTACCGATGGCGATGTTCGAGCTGTTCAACTTCAGGACCTCCATCAGCAAGTTCGCGCTCAGATTGCTAAACATAACTTGCAATATCAAGATGCTGCAAATAAACATCGGCGTTCGGTTATTTTTCAACCAGGGGATTTGGTTTGGATTCATTTGCGTCGCGAGCGGTTTCCACGTGGTCGTTTCGGTAAATTGCATCCACGGGCAGATGGTCCTTTTCGTGTGCTCGAGCGTATTAATGACAATGCTTATAAGATTGACTTGCCGGGTCACTACAAAGTTTCTGCAACGTTTAATGTGGCTGATTTGTCTCCCTATGAAGGTGATTTAGATGATGATGACTCGGGGACGAGTCCTTTTCAAGCCAGGGAGGATGATGGCGAGAGGAATGATTCAAGTATGACGGTTTTCGGGGCTTGCAAACCGATTCCAAACGAAAGTGGCTAAGAGGACTCGCGGGCTTGTTGAGGACCGGCCCAAGTTACCTCCACCTTGGCCGGCTCCTAGTCTATCTTTATTATTATATTTGTTTTTTTTTATGTTTATCTAGTTGAGACTTGTTCCTCAAGTTTAGGATTACTATTTAATCTCTTTCTCTTTTACGTTTTGAAACTAGGTTGTTTATGAGAAAAATTAATAAAGTTTATTGTTTGGAGGATTCAAACGTGTTCTTGACATAGTTCAGGAAATTAGCGTTGACATAGTTCAACACCGTGTGACCACCACGCTATCATAGTGACTAAGGGTAGTGACTAAGGGAGGATAGAGGTATCTTTAAATAGCTAAAATATTTATAAAAAAATTATATTTTATCTAGAAAAAAGTAATAATATTTATGAAATAGTTGGTATTTCGGTAGGCAAAAAGCGTAATAAAACAAAAATGAGAATAATAATTCCCTTTAAAAGTAAAACATGAATTAATTAAAAATATCTCTTTTGTTGGAGAAGTTCCATACAAGGGGGATACGAGAATAACCCCCAAATTGAAAAAAAAAAAAAAACATTTTCATTGGTATTTGAATTTTACATGTTTTGGTTATTTTTTTATAGTCGAAAAGAAAACATAAAATAAGTTTATTCCATTTAATAAGAAAACAAATTATACATTTTATAAATCAATTATAAAGAAAACCTGGCATATTATTATTGTTTTTCTTTCCGAAGGAATGCTCCAAAACACCATAGCATTTCTTTTTTCCCAAATTAAGTTACCTAATTTGCTTTGCCATATAATAAGCTCCTTAAAACAAATAAAGATATAATAAAATAGTTTAAAAGAGGGAATAAGATGAGAGGTGGATAAGGTAGGATGCCAAAAAGATCAAAAAAAAAAAAAAGTTGTTCTCATCATTTATTTATTTAGAGTGAATTATATATAGTGATCTTCTTTTGGTTTACTTAAAATTTGGACTTTGTTTTAAAACAATTAATTTATATTAATGTCTTTGACTTTTTATTTCATAACATTTACTATGATTTCTACAATTAACATTGTTAGTTAATAGTGGTTATAAAAAGTAAATCAATTTTTAAGTAAAACCATAAGGATCAAAAGCATATTCACTCGAAAATAATTATGATTTACCCTTGTTTTGAAGTTTTCTTTCTTAAAAATATTTTATATGTTTAAGTCTTAGGCAACACATAAACCACTTTTAGATAACATTTTTCATTTGTTGCCTAAATGACATTTTGAGGTAATGAAAAGTCAGAGACTAAAATTTCTTTTATCAAAAACCTTTTACATTTCAATATTCACCCATACAATATTAAATATAAAAACTTTGTGGTCATGATACAGAATACAAATGTGGTACAAGATTGTTATTGTGATACATCCATAACTAAAGACTCGATTAGGAAAAAGGTGGCTTAGGTGAGGTCGCCTGCAAAATGAGCAAGACCAAATTTCACCTATGAACTTGCACAAGCTCTATGTGAGAACAAAAGCAAATTTCATATATATATATATATATATATTTGCATACAAGTTCACATCAGGTTGATTATAAGAAATTAGTTGGGCACGGTGTTTTGAGTTTGCAGATATAGCCAAGCAAGTGCGAAAGCAACATCAAAGCTCATATAAAATATTGTATAAAATCTATGTTAGGTTGCAACGTGATATAGTTCAATATGTATCTAGTATAAGTTGGTATCAATATTGTCATATTGAATAGTTTTTTTAGACCCTTAGTGTACATCATGGCTATCAGTATCATTTGATTCAGACTACTCTACATGCTCATACATGTGAGTTTTTTGTTGATTTACAAAATGTGATACGTCTCTATATATGTTTTCAAATGACCGTATGATAATTAATGTATTTTACATGATTTTTCAAGATTAGCATGCCAAACATGTGTTGATACGGAAGTTATATTATGCATGACCACCTTTGAGTTTATTACCTTGCTTGTGATATGTGTATTAAGGGAAGACATATGTTTAATTAGTCACGAATGAAATGTGAAAATTTAGTTGCATGCTAGATCTAGATATGATTGTATTGCGTTAACAAGTCATTATAATTGTTTCTAACAACCTAGATTGTTTGGTATGTTAAGAACCAGATGTGTTTGGACTTGGTCACTATTATGTCATTTGTCATTGATGCAAGTACGGCTGACGAAACAAAACAAAGGAAAACTTGCATTGCAAGATTATCGATAAGCCGGAATTCGAATTTCTATTATTTAGCTATTTTCTTATTATTTTATTTCTTATCTTTATCAAGTATTATTTAGGATTATTGTTAGGTTATTTTATTAATTATATATAAGTTTTATAGTTTGTTAGGATTATATTTAGGCTTTATCTTTAGTTATTATTTGATTTCCTAGTTAGGTTATCCATAGTTATCTTTTTAGTCTAGGTTATAAATAGGGTTCATTGTTTTTGAATAAAAGGATCAGATCAGATTAAGAGTTTTTATAAATAATTTCCAGCTTTCGTTTCTTGTTACTTTTGATCCGATTGGGTGGTTAAGAAAAACTGCATCAGTCATTACTTTTTTCATTCTTTAATATATAAGACTCTCCTTTGCATCTTTATTCGGTTAATTATGTTTGTAAATTATTAGGTACGTCGAGTAAAGAGAAAGTAAGGGTGTGACAGAAAGTTGTTAATTTAGACCAAGATTATAATATGTTATATTTGTTTCTTAAAACCTATCAGTAAATAGGCGAAGTATCGTCTAAGAATCATGAGAAGTGGATTCGAACCATTGATCACTTTTAATCTCAAGCATATCCATGAATTACGATCGATACGGGGATTGATCTTGTGCACCAGCTTATCTCGATAAATCTCATCTTAATGTGCGTCCAATGGTTGATAACCACTTTTCATGCTTCTCATGTTAACTCTACTATACTCATCATAATGCATAACATGATTTCCTATATTAGGAAGAACGGTCCATTTTATATATTATACATCATTGTCATATAAGATTATAAGAACTACATATATGTGGTATAAGATAGTAAACTTAAGATAGTTGTCAATACTTTGATCAAAATATCCTTATGTGGATGTAATTAAAGAAAGAAGAGTAAACTACAAATTTGGTCCCTGAAGTTTACCCAAATCTGCACGTTTCGTCCTTGAACTTCAAAAACTACAAAAAAACGTGTCTGAACTTCCATTTTTGTAACGCGTTTCGTCCCTGCTCACTAACGCCGTTAAAACTCAGTTAAGTGAGGGGTATACTTGTCAAAAACGAAAGAAGAAGGGGCCAAATCGTAACTATCTCTATCCCTCTCTCTATTCATCATCTTCATCATCTACCCACCACCACCACCACCACCTCCACCTCCACCACACCCACAACAGCCACCACACCACCACCACCACCACCATCTCTCCCTCTTCATCTTTAACCCACCACCACCTCCACCACGCCACTACCACCACCACCATACTCCCTACCACCACCTTCACCACAGCCACACCAACACCACCACCATCTCCATTACACCACCACCACAACCGAAATCCACTCCGACCCTAACCCTAACCTGAAAATCGTCGCCACCAACACCACCACCTCTTGAGTTCGTTTTCAGATCTGTTCCGATTTTCAGATCTCGATTCCGATTTTCAGATCTGTTCTTGATTCCGATTTTCAGATCTGATGGGTTTTCAGATCTCGATTTTTCGATTTGATGGTCGATTCAGTTCTGATGGGTTTTCAGATCTCGATTTTCGATTCCGGCTGTGGTGGTGGTGTAATGGAGATGGTGGTGGTATTGGTGTGGCTGTGGTGAAGGTGGTGGTAGGGAGTATGGTGGTGGTGGTGGTGGTGGTGGTGTGGTGGCTGTTGTGGGTGTGGTGGAGGTGGAGGTGGTTATAGTGGACGTGAAGAGGGAGAGATGGTGGTGGTGGTGGTGGTGCGGTGGCTGTTGGTGGTGGTGGTGGGTTGTTAAAGATGAAAGAGGGAGAGAGAGATATAGATATAGATAGTTACAATTTGGCCCTCGTCTTTTACTTTGGCAAAATAACCCCCTCACTTAACTGAGTTCTAACGTCGTTAGCCTCAGGGACGAAACGCGTTGCAAAAATGGAAGTTCAGGCACGTTTTTGTAGTTTTTGAAGTTCAAGGACGAAACGTGCAGATTTAGGTAAACTTCAGGGACCAAATTTATAGTTTACTCAAGAAAGAATTATAATATTTCATACTAATCACAGTTAATAAGTATGTAATTGTAATAAAAATGTTTTATTTTTCATGAAACTATATAAAATATTTTTTAATAATAAATACATATAAGATTTGTAGATTGATATTAAATATGGTCAAATATCAACTGATAATCATTAACCTATATAAAAATATATTTACATTACAAATTACCAAAAAAATAACATACATAATTTTTTTAAAGGCAGAGATATTATCTATTGGATTATTCTAGGACATAATATGTAGAACTGGAATTGCAATATTAATGAAAAGATTTTTTTATTGGTACGCCATCTTGAATGATTTTTCTTTCATAATAAGTAAATAACAAAATTTATTTGTCATTGTTCAATAGATTTGGAAAGATGAATGACTTTTGTAACATAAATTCATTGTCAATGACATGACGTATCATCATTTTTCAAGACTCTTAACTATAAAGGTTTCAAAGATTAACCATTAACAAAGTTATTGACATCAGGCGTAACAATAACATCGCTCACTTGTAAAATGAGGTTTTTTCCTTTTTGAAAATTATAAGAAAAAGCCATCATTTGTGCAACAAGAGATTATGAAATTTGAGTATAAGACCATTTCATAACTGATAAGCGGATCAACTTCTAGAGATACAAAGGAATCCCCTCAAAAGTTCAACCATGAAGAAGTTGTCGGCATGCAAGAACATTATATTTGGTGAATTAAGTGGAACAAGAATCAACAAACCATATACAATATAAGTGCACTCATTTACATGAAACGTCCACTCAAATTAATGATGGAATAAAATTTAGGTGTTACTAGCTACTTTCATGACATTTGTCCATGATGTGAGACAGATGAATGACTTCACACATGCACAAGTTTCAAAAAATAATTGGTTCGTCCGTAATATGCCGTATTTGGTTAGCTAGAAACAAGGTAACTTTGATCAGTGTTGGAGTCATGTCGCAACCACTATCAAGCAAAAATCATTTCGATGGACACTACAAACACATATATGCTATACGAAACATAGGAGGAACAAGCATATGTGTCACACCATCATATAACTGCCACTATTAGCACATATCAGGTTCCAAAATTTCTGTATAGAATTTATAAGTCGATACATATATATTCACGTATACATCTAGAGTATTTAGTGTGAAAATCTTTCTAAAAAACCTTCATGTTTGTTTCAGTAAAAGCAAACACGTAAAATATATTAAAACCGAAATAAATATATAAAAGAATGATTAGTGATGGAATATACAATCTACTATGGATATGATGGGCACATGATTTAGGGTGAAATGTGTGTTAAAAAGCCATTGATTCCGGACTCATTCATCCACATCTCCATTTGTCACTTGATCCAAGCCTTCACTTTAAACCAATCATGCATGCAATTATATATGTGCAAACTTAATGACATTATCTTCCACAACCCTACAAAACTATATCTTTCTGTATCGTCTTAAATGTTTCTTACCTCTATTAACAAAAATACATATATTAAATACCAATTATTTATCTGTCATTCAAAATACATTGTCCCTTGAAACGATTGGAAAATACAGTTTAGATACAATGTTTGTCTTCATAAAAAGAAATACTTTGTTTATATAATGGCATATTGTATAAAGAAAATAAACCAAAGATGGTCTACCCTAGCGGGTGGAAGTAACACCCTTGTGCCTTCGGATGATGGTATCATCAGTTGGCCAAGGTTCGAACCCTGCAGGGGACGACTTGCTGCGGTACCCTAGCTCTTGGGCTGGTCCATACTGTTCTTGGATGCAGGGATTAGTTGGTGCCTGTTTGGATCCGGATACCCCTGGAACGTGTGTATGAGTTATCTGTCAGTCAAAAACAAATTGTATAAAAAATAAAGTTTACTTGATTTTGTTTCTTCTTTTTTTAGAAAACCTACTTACAAAAGCTTCATTCTTGTATCTATGTGAGAAAACATTTCAAACAATTGAGCAAGAATATTTAATAAATGAATTTAACAATAAGTTTTTGTTTATAAATTTATAATATGTTTTTGATGTTCTTAAAACTATAGTTTGTTCCGTTAATTACGTCAAAAACATAATACATTCTTCAAAACTAAGCTTCTGAAAGTGAGGAACGAAAAATATGTTTCATTTCATAAAATTCGTCATCTACTTACCGTAATAGATATCTCAATTCTTGTGTGTGCAACGAACATTGTATTTACACCTATAGACACTTTGCACCCTTTTGTTTTGACATACCAATGCCATAGTTAACAATATTTTGATTTTTATTATCCATTAAGATAACGCACACTAAATGATGTTCACGATTTACGTTAAATCAAAATTTTGAAATTGAAAAACTTAACATAAACATCACGGGATGTATGGGTATGAAAATGATGATAAATTATTGTTTGGTTTAATAGTAGACAATAGAATCATTCCGACAACTTCATTAATTTTAATTCATTGTTCTCTACCTAGGCTTCTTTTCATTTATAGTTTCATCTTTTGATGTTAAATTAAACATGTTTTACTTCAATGCAAATATGCAATAATCATTTTTATCCTATTTTCGTGCAAATCTCGTTGTTATATAACTCGATACAAAATAAAGTTACCATATAACTTAAACTAATTTCAAACGAGATATTTTCAAAGGAGAATAATATTCCATTAATATACAAGATTCCTTTTCCTTTTCAAAATAAGAGAGAATCTATCAAGTAGGAAAATAAAACAACTTCACTACTATGGATATCACTAATTAATTATTGGTCATTAATTAATAATTACTAATTAAAGATAATTACTCATGATACGAATTTTCAACCATGGTCTGCTGCTTGAGAAAGCTCTGCTGCTTTGAAATGAAAGCCTCAACGGCCAGACGGAACTCTTCATTGCTCAGCCTCTCCACCGGCGACGACGACCTCGAGTCTTCGACGCCGGTGCCTACGTTGGACCTCCTCCGCCTCTCCGTCACCGACCTCCGCAATTCTCTCCCAGGCTTCATCGAAATCTCTCGCTTCAACTTCGCGGATTGCGTCCGCTGAAACCTCTCGATCTGCTTCACCGCCTGCTTGATCGCCGTCTCCGCCGCTACTACTTCCGATTCCGGTTCGGTTTCCACGATCGAATTCTCGTAACAAACCACCGCATCATGAATTTCTGTCCGTTTCGTATCCGGTGATTCTTTCACCAGGTCTGAATTTTCTCCATTGCAAGAAATCTCATCTGTATTTTTGTGATCATGATTCACAGATCTGAACTTATTCTCTTCTGAGATATGATCCGGACTAGCAACGGAATCGTGTCCGGCGTCGGTGTGGCCGGAGAGCACGTAACACAGAACAACGATTAGGTTTCCGACGAGAAAAACGACGTGCGGATTCACTACGTAAGAGAAACAGGCGTAAAAATACTCGCCGGATAATTTAAAAACCGTCGGAAGGCGAGTGGACGACCACGAAATCAAGGCAACGGCGATGAAAACTTCGATGAATCTAAACATTTTTGCAATGTTGTTGAATCGATTGAATCTAGCAAGCGCATTTGCCTTCTCCACTTGAATACTGTCAACAAAACCATACGAATCCATATTTCTCCAAATTCAAAGTATTCGAAGATTGAAAAAACCGTTTTGAGAGAGATATTAACAGAGAAATTAACAGGACTGAATCGTCTCGAAAAAACACAGAGAAATTAAGTAGCGTGAAATTGAAGTTAATAAGATCGGCGGAAAATTGGGGATTTTGGAATTGAAAGTGAAAAAGGATCGATCATAAAACACGCACAACACTCTGAAGTGTGTGTTTGTTGAAAGAAAGAAAGAAAGGGGTGGTGGGGTGTGGGTGCCGCCAATGGGAAGGTAGGCATTTATAGGGCATTTAGATCCTCTGAAATTATAATAACCACATTATAATAATTGTCATTTCTTTTTCTTTGGGTATTTAAAGAAATTAAATTTTTTATTTTGGTCTCTGATTCTTAATTAATTTGTCTATAAAGTTTGAATTTACGATTTTGTTTAACGACAAAAACTTTTATTACCACACCGCAAAACCCGATACAATTAGGGATCCAAAACCAAACGAAAACAGAACGACACATAATCGAGCAATCATCGATATTGGTCCTAAAAGCGACAAAAACACGAGGAATATAGGACGAGTTAAAATGTTAAATGACACACTAGACAACCACAAAAACAAGAAACACAGTGGCAGTTTATAAGAGATAAACCAACTCAATCGCAGATTCGTAGGCAAGACAAATTCGCAGTCAAACTGCCAAGATAGCTAACAAACTTAATTAAGCCAAACAACAGCCAAATAAATCTGAATTTAGATTATAAATTAAAATCAAATAAATTTGAATTTAAGAATGATTTAAAAAAAGGGATAATTTCATTTATATATAGAAATCAAATCAATTTAATTTCAAATAAAATTCGTAAATGAATTAGCGATTCTAAATTTCAAAAGATATTTCGTGCTATCAAATTCAAAGCATGCAAAAAACATATATATGTTTTGAATTCCAACTTTTAAATGAAAAGGAGGTTTTTTTTAATAATAAAAGAAAATTGAGAAGTGAATTATAAGTTGTGGATATTATTATCATAAAAATGATTAGCTTATATTATTTTGGGGACAAAGGGGTATTATTTATTTATGGAGAGCCCCCGCGTGTGGGTGGTGCCAACCTTTGGAATATAGCACTTGTCACCTATACCACCTCATCCTCTTTATGTTCTTTTTAATAAAATAAATAAATGAATTTGGATTAAATGATAAAGTCAAGTGAAGGATTAGTTGTGTCATGCAATGAAAGAACCAAGTACAAGGGCTGATTTTGCATTTTAAGTGAACTTATGGATTAATGTTGAACATTTGTTTGAACAAGTCAAGAAGAGAGTTGGGGAAGTAGAAAAGGAAGCAAGTAGGTGTAGAAAGTTTCAAGGCAAAATCATTAGATTCAATATTGGATTTTACATTGAATCAGTAGTATGTAATATTGGGAAAGGATTCGGAATTGTTATTAAACAGAAACACTATTTTACGATAATAAAACATATAAAGAGATATTTTTCATAAAATCAATATTGGTTTGGTAGTTGGTTTATTGCTTTAAGTCTAAAGTTAGAGACTTATTATTGGCAAAATTATAAATACAAGACAATAAATTCGAAATTAAAAGTTAAAATCAAAGAAAAATGACTCTAACAAGACAAATTTTAACACAAGAGCTCACATTTGAAAATTAAGAAACTAATCAGCTCTATTAAAAAAAACATATGTCATTGTTGCAGTTGCAAAATGTATATGGTGACATACAACAAATTGATACGGTGACGCCTTTCACGACTCTTTATTTTTTTTACACTACGACGAAGGAACTAAACGGTGGTATGTGCTACTGTACTATGCACCACACTAGGTCCGCCCATGGATTCAATATGGATGTTATGTAAAGAATGAGTATGTAAGGCTATTGAAAACTTGATATGACTAATAAAGGATTGGGACAATTGCTATTAAAAACATAGAACAATAAACTGATCATAGCATGCTAAGTTTTTGTTAATCCATGTTAAACTATGTTTATGGATAGATGTCCATTTCATGAGTATTTATATATCAGAAAAATGAGGAATTTTGAGGTCGGAAATGATCAAGAAGGATTAGAACATGCATATTGGTTGTAAAAGAAAACTTCTAGTATATTTAGGCAACTCCGGACATGAGTTGTCTGAAATTGCATATAAGGTAGCAAAGATGGTGTGTCTGGTTAAAACGGAGGTGAATTGCAAGTCGGTTACGAAATGCACATCACACACTGAACCAACATGAATTCAGAAGTAAAGTGCAAGTTGGGTTTTGAAATCATTTGGCCTTTTGAAATTAGAGTTGAAAAGATAACCCTAGCAAGGTTCATGCTTTGATACCATTTTACAGTCCGAGGGAGAGAAGAGGGAAAAATCACATAAGTGGAAAACAAACAACTTAATATTATATATATATATATATATATAGATCATAGTTATTATACAACTCTCTAAAATGTTACAACCCGTACAACATTCATCTAAATCATTCATTTAACCCATTTATATAGATTCTCATCGGTTCTCTAAATGTACTTACATGATTTTATCGAATTTCAACAACATATTAAAATTGAGTTAGTTTACATAAATACCCTTATTGTAATAAAAGCAACCATAGACCAAAGATTTGTTAGGATTATGTGCAAGATAGTAACAGGGTTTACCGTGTCCAATGTTATAAGACACTAGTAGGTCACATCGCTGCACGCCAAGAATGAGAACATTTGGATTATATGAGAAATAATTAATTGATTATTAATTATTTAATGAGAGAGTTAAAATAAATAGTTAGTTAAACTATTTATAAATTAATTAATTAGTTGAATTAATTATGGAAATTATATTTGGAGATAATTACCAAAGAATCTTATATGGAATAAAACTCTGCCAAGTTTTATCCATATAAATAAAGGGTTAAGGGTTTATCAGAGATATATGACAATTCAGTTTTAATCCTACAACTCAGAAAAAACTCTCTCTCTCTCTCTCTCTCCCCCCTAAAACCGGCGCCGAATTTCCAAGAGAAGGAAGTTCGTATTCGTTTTTCGGGTAATCCTTGGTGGTGGTCTAGCAACCTTCTCGCGTGGTGTCAGTAGCGGTGTAATCCCTGCCAGCTTTCCGGAAGTCTACTCGCAAAAGGTAAAAATTGCTAAACCTACTTTGATTGTGTCTGTTAGGGTTTAAGATGGGTCCGGGTTTGGGAATCGTTTTGTTATCCGCTGCGCACCGTAAGTGCCTTCGGTTCCCAACAGTGGTATCAGAGCCACTTCTTAAACCTACAGATCAGGATTAAATTGTAGTTTGCGATAAACTGGTTTTTGGTTTTGGTTAAAAGTTCAATTTTTTTTCTTTGTCTATATTAAAAATTGGATTTTTATCATTGTTCACACGAAACCGCGATCATCGGTGGTGGAATCACGGCCGTTTGCCGATTGAAACCACAAACCGATCGCCGGCCACCACGATTGGTGGCAGCGGCATCGGTCCGACTGCCGGCCGCCCACGGCGGTGGCGTCGGGGCTGATGATCGAGAAGACGGGCGGCGGTTACGGTGGTTTTGGCCATCGTGGCCGATCGCTAGGCTGGCGGTGATGGTGGCAGTACCGCTGCCGTCGTCGAGCGGCTGTAGGCGGTGGTGGCGACGGCTATAGCCGTTGTCGCCAAGTGAACTGCATACCACCAAGCCAAACCGCCGGCTGCCTTGCGGCCTCGCCGGGCGGCGGCGGTGGTTGTTTAGGTTATCACCGAACCACCAAAGAATGGTGGTGATGGCGTTGGTGTTAATCGACAGCGGCGACAGGATCGGGGTGGTGGCGGCGGCTGTGACCGTCGTCGCCAGACGAACCGCGAGCCACCAAGCCGACCGCCGGCTGCCCTACGGCCTCGCCGGGCGGCGGCGGTAGCTGTTTTAATTGAGCGATCGCAGGCCACACCACCGTACGGTGGTGATGGCGTCTGATGGTGATGAAGCCGTCGGCCACGGCGGCGATGGCAGCCTCGGCTGCTGTTGTCGTCGATCGGCCTAGCGGTGGCGGCGGTGGTGACCTAGGTTACCGCTGCTGTCGCCGGTGGTGGTTTCGCGAAGGTCGCCGACGATCGGCGGTGATGGTAGCTTCGGCTACGTTGTCGTTGATCACCGGTAGTAACGATGGTAACCGTTTGTTACTTTTGTTGCTATCAGTAATGGTATCGGATAAGTTTTTCGTGTGGATATGGTTGTTTCTGCCCAATAGGCTAAAACCCCGGATAAAATTAATTTTTATACTTATCTTATAAAAATAAAAATTAATTTTAAGTAATTATAAAATCAGTTAGGTTTTGTAATTCTGTTAAATCCTGGTTTATCGTAACTGTATATATTTTAGGTTAACTGTTAGTTGCGAGTGTCATAGCCAAGCCTGAACCTGTGTTTGTGTTTCGTCTTTATAATTTTGTTATTGTACTCTGTTTTGGTAAGGGAGGCCTGCGTGCCATTTACAACCCTTTTTATTGTAATTTTGTTTTATATTTTAAATTACGCCGAAGACGGAGAAAACGTAAAAGACGGAGTTTGGAGGCACAACCAAGGATGTCGGAGCCAGTGGGAGCCTTGTACCTTCATGCCTTGTGTGTTGCTTGTCACTTAGGATAAAGACCGTCAGTCTAGTGTTGGCTCACTTGACTGACAATAGTTTTAAGGGCAAAAGCTATGACACAGTAGTTTCTTAAGTTCTGTTTATAATTGCGTGGTTATTTAATTTACGTAATTATTGTTAAATATAAATTGCCTTTTTGAACAAATTGTTTAAAAATTACGAGGATACAAATACAGTTAGTGTTTGGATCCAGTTCTTCAAAGTTTTTGAAAAAGGAAACTGGCAATTTTTACCCTTGTACAAATCATAGATTAGTAAGTGCAACCCACTTTGGGGGCACCTTCGGTGTAAGGTACATAGGGCGTTGTAAGTGCACACACTATGAACGCCCGTGTTCAAACCGAAACTAGAGGGTGATAAAACTCTGCGAATTATCTCCGGGTGGTACCGGCCAGAGTTTGTCCAGGTCCCGGGTGGTGCAATCTATTTTGGTAATTATTTATTCACTGGGTGGTACCAGGCCAAAATGCACTAGAGGGACAAAATATGCACGGACTATAAATATCCGATGTCCCGACGATCTAGAAGTCGTATTTTCGAGCAAGAATACGATTGGTATAGTTTTACCTACCATAGATCGCATGAGTCGGTTTGACATGATCACATGCTTCCCGACACATGTGAAATATGGATTCTAGTCTAATAAATTTATTTTAAGGGTAATAATTTATTAGAATTATATAATTATAAACTAAATTGGAATTTATATTCTTCTGTAGATGTCTCCAATTAGCATTCCGTTTTATTCACCTGAGGAATCACTTCGCCTTATTACGGGCAAGTGGAAGCTTACGGGCCAGAACTTTCCAGTTTGGAAGTTACACTTACAAAATGTCTTGAGTGCCCAGGGTAAGCTTTATGTGATCAATAAGCCCATGTCACGACCTAAAAGCAATGCCCCTGAAGAGGAATTTGCTGAATATTTCAGATTCATGGCAGATGAATCGGATGTAATGTCCATTCTAGTTTTCTCTATGTCACCCGAGTTCACGGGAGACTTAAGAGTGAAATTCTGTCACGAGGTTGTGAGAAATGTAGAGAACCAGTTAGTTTTCTACAAGCATACGGGCAAGCTTTTGATCATGCAAGAGATTCTCTCCCTGAAGCTGCAAAAGGGTCAGTCAGTTTAAAACCATCTTATTGAAATGAGAAGGCTTTTTAAATGTTTATCACGTCTGGGGTACAAGATGACTCAGGAAGAGTTAGTGTATCTCATGTGGTTTTCCCTCACAAAAGAAGTTCAGGACACAGCTAGTGCATACATGAAGGAACCAAAGAACGACGTGGATAAAGTTCATGAAGATATCCTGGCCAGTCTAGAGCCAGTACCCGAACCTGCAAATCTCATGGACACTGATATAATTGATGAGCTGGGAGATCTGAGTTGCCCAGAGTGTGGCAGCGAGGATATTTGCGAGCACTCGATGAATATCGACCAGATAGAGATCGGTTTACCCGATGCTCCAGGTATCTTTATGATAGATTGCTTAATCACTTCTTATGAATCATGGGTAATTGATACAGGCAGTGGTAACCACATTTGTAATCATTTACAGGGATTCACTAGAAGAAAGACTCTGAGGAAGGACCGTTCGAACCTACGAGTTGGCGAAGGCACACCGCTGATAGCTGAAGCTGTAGGATCCTATAGTCTTAGTTTACCCTCGGGTCTAGTTTTGGAACTGGATAATTGTTATTACATTCCAAATATATTAAGAATGTTTTGTCTTTTGATTTATTAGTAGACCAAGGTTTTTATTATAAATAGGATTATAAAATGATTTCAGTCTTTAAAGATAATATTTTCTATTTTAAAGCTACACCCGTGAATGGTCTATACACTGTAAATCTACAAGACAACAGTAGTGAAATCTATCATATAAGTAAACGATCCAAGGATATTGAGGATCAGACTTACCTCTGCATTGTCGTTTGGGCCACATAAACAAGAAACGCGTTGAACAACTCCTAAAAGGAGGTTTTCTTGGCAATTTCGATTATAAACCTTTTGATAATTGCGAATCTTGTTTAACTGGCAAAATGACAAAGCAACCTTTCAACAATGAAAATGAAAGGGCTACTGACTTGCTTGAAATAATCCACACAGATGTATGTGGACCTTTCAGTCATGTAGCAAGAGGAGGATATCGGTACTTCATTACCTTTACTGACGACTTCAGTAGGTATGGTTATGTCTACTTGATGAGACATAAATCTGAAACCTTTGAGAAATTCAAGGAGTATCAGAATGAAGTACAGAATCTACTTGACAAGAGGATCAAGTTCTTACGGTCAGATCGTGGTGGCGAATATCTCAGTGACGAGTTTGACAATCATCTAATAGAGTGTGGGATCGTATCCCAACTCACACCTCCGTATACACCTCAGATGAATGGTGTATCAGAAAGGAGAAATCGTACCTTACTAGATATGGTACGAACGATGATGTGTCACTCTACGCTGCCAATATCATTCTGGGGACATGCGCTCGAAACAGCAGCACACATACTGAACAGAGCGCCAACAAAGTCGGTAGAAAAGACTCCATACGAGTTATGGAAGGGTAAGAAACCCAACATATCTTTTCTGAAAATTTGGGGTGTGAGGTTTACGTCAAACGACCCACCTCAGAAAAACTCAAACCCAAATCCGATAAGTGTTTCTTCGTTGGATATCCCAAGACCACCGTGGGATACTATTTCTACAACCCTGAAGAGAACAAAGTTTTTGTTGCTCGAAATGGAAAATTTCTGGAAGAAAAGTTTCTCAGTCTAGAGAACACCAGAAAGGATGTAGATCTACAGGTAGTAGACGAAGAAAACACTGCATCAGTTGTTGAGCCAGAAATTCAACATAACAATGTTGAACCTCAATTAGAACCGATTGAGGAAGTGCAAACACAGGACCTTCGCAGATCCAGTAGGGTAAGACAAGAACCAGATAGGTATCTTGGGTTCCTAGTCTCTCAAGATAGCGGAGACTTAAATGAACCAACATCCTATGGAGAAGCTGTGTCAGGCAGTGAGTCTGAACAATGGCAGGAAGCCATGAAGGCCGAGATGCAATCCATGTACGACAACCAAGTTTGGGAGTTGACTGATTTGCCACAACACTGTAAGGCTGTTGGACGCAAATGGGTTTTCAAGAAGAAAACCGACATGGATGGAAATGTACACACCTTCAAGGCCAGACTGGTCGCAAAAGGATTCACGCAAACTCATGGTATTGACTATGATGAAACCTTTTCACCAGTGGCCATGTTAAAGTCAATTAGGATTCTTATGGCCATCTCAGCGTACTTTAACTACGAGATTTGGCAAATGGACGTCAAGACAACCTTTCTGAATGGAAAGTTAACAGAAGACGCCTATATGGAACAACCAGAAGGGTTTGAAGATCCTAAGAATCCTAATAAAGTGTGTAAGCTGCTAAAATCCATTTATGGATTGAAGCAAGCATCTCGAAGCTGGAACTTACACTTTGATGAGCGAATCAAAGAGTTTGGTTTTACCAAAAGTGAGTTCGAGCCGTGTGTCTACACTAAGTTCAGTGGGAGCATAGTAACCTTCTTGGTCTTGTACGTAGATGACATTCTACTCATAGGAAACGATGTACCAACTTTACAGAGTGTTAAGAGCTGGTTAAGCAAATGTTTCCAGATGAAAGACCTTGGAGAAGCCGCTTATATACTTGGTATAAAGATCTACAGAAATAGATCTAAGCGGCTTATCGGGCTTAGCCAAAGTACGTATATCGATAAAATCCTAAAGAAATTCAGGATGGATGAATCCAAGAAAGGATTTATCCCGATGCAACATGGCATAGTGTTAAGTAAAACACAGTGTCCTGTTTCTAGCCAAGATCAGGACAAGATGAAATCGGTCCCATATGCTTCTGCAATTGGATCAATTATGTATGCCATGCTGTGTACTAGGCCCGATGTTGATTACTCAGTAAGTGTTACGAGCAGATACCAACAAAATCCGGGTGAACCCCATTGGGTGGCTGTCAAGAACATTCTTAAATATCTGAGAAGAACGAAAGAAATGTTCTTGGTCTTTGGAGGTTCTGAGGATGAAATTAGTGTCACCGGATACTCTGACGCTAGTTTCCAAACCGACAGGGATGACTTCAGGTCACAGTCAGGGTACGTCTTTACCCTAAACGGAGGTGCGATCTCATGGAAGAGCTCGAAGCAGGACACAATTGCAGATTCAACTACAGAAGCAGAGTACATTGCAGCATCTGATGCGGCAAAGGAAGCTGTCTGGCTAAGGAATTTTCTATCGGATCTCAGAGTGGTTGCCAGTATCTCGAGACCGATCGATATATTCTGTGATAACTCGGGAGCCGTGGCGCAAGCAAAGGAACCTAGAGAGCATCACAAGTCAAGACACGTGCTCAGGAAGTATCACCTCATCCGAGAGATCATTGGAAGAGGAGATGTGAGAATATGCAAGATTCCAACAGAAGACAATGTCGCAGATCCGCTGACAAAGCCACTAGCAAGGGTGAAGCATGAGGCACATGCGAATTCCATTGGGATGCAGTACCTGGAAGCCAGTAGCTAGTTCTTAGTTTATTAATTATCACTATAGTTTAATTTAGAAACAATATAATCATGTAAAGTGTTTATTTCACAGTGTGTTGGAAATAAATGGAGGTTTTATTTTCATGATTGTTCTAAATTAACTATTTTTCGCATATTTAAACGTATCCATGATTTTACAAAGTTTTGTATGAAAATCTAAATTTCCGTAGCCACTTATTGAAATGGGAATTTCAATAGGGAGTTTAACGCTATTATAAATACTTGATGATTTATTCAAAGTAAAGAATAAAAGCACAAGTGATGTGACCAAGTATTTATAGGTACTCATCAGAGTGTTTGGGTATTGTAAGTGACCAGTTATCAAGTCTGCTTCATGGAGCCTCAGTCATAAGCACTGACTTGATAGGTTGTCCTTAGACCTGAGATACTTGGTCTGGGAACGCGAGGACTACTGTACTCTTAGCACGCACTAACGCTGCACCGTAACAGGGCGGCCATACGGGACGTGACTAGATGCAGCGGAAGCCGTGGATCCAAATGCAAGTAGTCAAGAAGGAATTTGCACCTCTTTCAAAAGAGAGATATTTCCGGGCCCCTTGACGATTAAGATTGGCAAAAAACGCGTGGCCACGCTCGGATAGAATAACAGGTGTTATTTAGTAATATCCGTTACTGCAGGCAATCGGAATCAGAGTCAAGAAATACTTGATTTTAAGAAATGAATCCTCCACTCCATGTCTTAAAACACTTTAGAAATATCGTGTGCAAAAGGAATGAACCTGTGTACAAATTCAAACCTGAATTGTATCTCTGGATGTAAGAGATCTTATAACCTGGTTAACCTAAGTGTCTGGCTAGGGACCTCCTTAGGCTAATGGTAACAGTACAGTTACTAGTCTGGCACAAGTGGGAGTCTGTTAGGATTATGTGCAAGATAGTAACAAGGTTTACCGTGTCCAATGTTATAAGACACTAGTAGGTCACACCGCTGCACGCCAAGAATGAGAACATTTGGATTATATGAGAAATAATTAATTGATTATTAATTATTTAATGAGAGAGTTAAAATAAATAGTTAGTTAAACTATTTATAAATTAATTAATTAGTTGAATTAATTATGGAAATTATATTTGGAGATAATTACCAAAGAATCTTATATGGAATAAAACTCTGCCAAGTTTTATCCATATAAATAAAGGGTTAAGGGTTTATCAGAGATATATGACAATTCAGTTTTAATCCTACAACTCAGAAAAAACTCTCTCTCTCTCTCTCTCTCTCTCTCTCTCTCTCTCCCTAAAACCGGCGCCGAATTTCCAAGAGAAGGAAGTTCGTATTCGTTTTTCGAGTAATCCTCGGTGGTGGTCTAGCAACCTTCTCGCGTGGTGTCAGTAGCGGTGTAATCCCTGCCAGCTTTCCGGAAGTCTACTCGCAAAAGGTAAAAATTGCTAAACCTACTTTGATTGTGTCTGTTAGGGTTAAAGATGGGTCCGGGTTTGGGAATCGTTTTGTTATCCGATGCGCACCGTAAGTGCCTTCGGTTCCCAACAAGATTAAAAATGTAATTCACCCTAATACAAAATGTTAATTTTTTTTTAAGGAAAATATATTTAGGCATAAAGGGAGATATACTTAGGATCAGGTGAGACCAAGTTGTTTCCGTGAAACCGCGTGAGACTAATACCTAACGTATGAAACTTCACAAAAAAACACCGTGAAGGTACATAAAACTCGAATACGCAGACCTAAAAATCATTTTCGACGCAAAAAAATATCCAAAACAAGGTAAAAGATGAAACCTTCACAGCTCAAATGCTGTGAAAGTTACATATATATAATGTGAACCTTCACAGCATAAAATGTTGTGAAGGTTTTGTTTTTTAATCTTTTTTTTGAAATTTTTTTTCTTCGATGGTGTTTTTTAGTATGTTTTTAGGATGAATGTTCAATTTTTTTACCTTCACAAATGTTTTTCTGTGAAGTTTCATGTAAAATATGTTGGTCTCACCGGCCTCACGAAAAAAGCTTGATCTCACGTGAACTTAACCCATGATTTTGAACTCCAAAACATGAAATTTAAACCACCAATGCATTTTCCGAATTAAAAGCATGAAAATAAAAAATTAATCATAAACGAAGGGATAAAAATGTAATTCACTCTTACAAATATTACGGAAAGTATGAAAACATCTAGGGGTGAGCACGATTTAGTTCGGTTTTTGAAAATCCAATTTTTTTGGTTTTCAATTTTTATTTTCAGTTTGGTTTTTTTCAGCTCGTTTCGGTTTTAAAACCGGATGGTGAAATGGTTTTGGTTTTCGGTTTTCGGTTATCTTCCATATTTTCAACTTGTCAACTTCTTATAATTTGTTCAAAAAACATGTTTAACTTCTTAAAAATCAACTTGTTAAATATAGAATATGAAATCGAAAATTAAAAGTCTAACAAATTAATAACTCAATAATTATAAGGACTAAAAAAGTACAAAATAATAAAATTAAGCAAGTTTACGAATCGTCATACGAACAAGATCTTTGAGGGGTTAGGATTGCTAGTTTCTTGAAAGATCGGGGGGGGGGGGGGGGGATCGGTAATATATATATATATAATAAAATTAAAAATATTATAATATTTTTGGTTTGGTTCGTTTTTTCGGTTCAATTTTGGAGCAAAACCCGAAACCGAACCATTTGGTTTTTCGATTTCGGTTCAGTTTTTCAAGGGGTTTTTTCGGTTTTGATTTTTTGATTTTTGCTCACCCCTAAAAATATCGTATAAATTTTAAAAAACTTATAAAGGTAGTGTTACAAAGTCAATGAATTAGTTTGATTTTTATATGGTATAAATGCATGATGAGTTCATTAAGAAGAGTAGAGCTAGGAGGAATAGCATTTGTTGCATACCTTTGATCCCTAGTTTTTAATTAACCTTGAGAGAAAAACATGGATCCATGCTTAATACCAATAGGTTTTTTGCACGTATGTAATACCAATAATTATTGCATACTTATTAACCTAGTAACTTTTTCAAAAATAATAACTCACGAAAAAAATAGTATTATATATCAGTAATTATCTTTAGTTAATAGTCGACATAATTTCAAGAGTAAATTAATAATTCAATTCTTGTGTTCAGATGAATTTGATGTGTTAACTACCTTACACGAAGTAATACAAGGCTTGTTATTATAGTTTACATTTTATTACGAATTATGTCTTTTGGCTAACTCTACTAAAAAGTAAAATGACTAATATTTTAGTCTTGTTACCTATTATTACAAAATCATTTTGAACACTCAATTAGGTGTTGTCATGTGCCTCTTTTTTATGTAAACGGGTGCTTAATAACCATTTTTTTAAGAAAAAGAACAAAAATGTCCCTCATTTAACAGAATGTTTGGAGGAACATAATCCATGAAAAAAATGCATATTACAGTGATGATCTTTCTAATTCTTTTGCTAACCTTACGAGTAGCTTGCACCAAATCACAACAATGAAGTTTGTAACTTATTCTAATTTAAATACCATTAGTTATGTATCTATACGATGCAACGCAATGTAAAAGTTCTATCGTAAACCAAAAACAAAAAATTAATGCAATTCTCATTTAAGAAAAATATCTGAGTTTATGTTTAAATGTACATAGCCTAATATGACAAATTGTTTTGATCTTTTTAAACATACGATATCAAAATGAAAATGCATTATGTTAAAATTGATTACAATCGTATATACAAATATTATCTCCAAGTCTCCTTCCCCCTAAATAACATTAGCATTCACCAAAGGTTCAGCTTACCTTTCAACATTAATGTTCAAAAAAGAAGTCAATTAATTTATGAGAAAGTGCAAGATCATATTTGATTATATCTGATACGCACACTTAATTATATATGATTAAACACATGTTTCATTGACAAGTCGTCTGAGTCCTTTTTGGACGGGTTTAACTGATAAATGCTTATGCGTCATTTTTGGTCTTTGTTATACCTCTTACAGAGTAATCCCCCCCCCCCCCCCACATATACACACACACACTTACACACACTTACACACACTTGCTAGAAAATATTTTTGGTCTTTGCTATACCGTTAACCGGGTAAAATTATCTATCCTTACCATGCTCACTGCTAAGATAAGTGATGTACGGTAAGTCGGTAAGCACTTACCTGGTTAGAGTTTTATAGTAAACGAGCCCTAAAAAATTAATTTTGTCGGCTGCCAATTAAAGGTTAAGGCTCATGGAGATGTAGAGGAAATTTCATTTCCATAGGTTCAAATGTTACTATTGCCAAAGCCTTGTAGTCATGGAGATTCACTTGTGATAATTCTAGATTGTTCATGATCGTTTAAAGGATTAGTCGGTATGACTAAGCTGATCTAGAATCCAGAGTTAAAAAAATGACTTGGTAGCATTGGAATGTTGGTCTTCTCAACTTATCTTTTAGCATAAAGTTTATAAACTATGAATTTTCCATGATTATTTGAAGTGAAAAGGGGCAATCAGTTGGAAATCTATTGGAATATGTTTCAACAAAAGATTTCAACATGATGATAACTTTCCAACTAAGTCAACAATTTTTACAAACTTTTGACTTTAATCATGTTTTCAATATCCATTTTTTTTATTTCATAAAGTGTGTTGTTTATAATTTTAACTCGATGATTTAAAAAATTATATGAGATTCTACTTCTAGAATTCTGTTATATTTGTTAGCGTTAATGAATACAAGTTGTTTTTTTATCTCATCTTATGTTCATGCTAATGTGACAATAAAATAAAGAAAGCTACAGTGTATTTGGATTAATCACCAAAACAAACTGGACTCTTAGAACAACTAGTCATTCTAAGGCCATCCGCGGCCAGACATCGGTACAAGGTCGGTACCACCCGGTACCGGCGGGAACACCATTGTGGGTGGGCGGTAAAAGGCCGGCAGGGAAGGAGACCGGTATCCGGTTGCCGTTCTCTCTCCTCTACCCACCGACACCCACCCCACCTTTCTCTCTATCTCTCTCTTCTTTTCTTTTTCTTTTATTTTTTAACTAATTAATTAGAATGGTATGGAATTGGTATGGGTAAGGATGGTATGGTATGGTGTTAGCAAGGAATTGGAAAGCTGATGTTGGCGCTGCGGTGGCAGCTGGTAAAGGTGGTATGGGTAAGGATGGTCTAATCAACTATTTAACCCACTGCCGCCATCACCATCACCACCACACACCACCATCCAGATCTGGAACAAAAATCAAATCCCTAAAACGATTTGATTCGATTTTTGGTTGTAAATCGGTGGCAAATCGGTGGCAAATCGGTGGTAAAATCAAAACCATCCAGATCTGATTCGTGGTGGCAGGTGGTGAAATCAAAACCGGTGGTGATAGGGTGGATGTCGTTGCTGTCGTTGGTGGTTGATTCGTGATATGGCGGTGTTTGGTGGCTATCCAGATCTGATTCGTGATAGGGCAGTGTTTGGTGGCTATGCAAATCTGATTCGAGATAGGGCGGTGTTTGGTGGCTGTCGTTGCTGATGATGATGAAGATGACCGGTGGTGATAGGGTGGTTGTCGTTGCAGATCAGTGGTGTTTGGTGGTTGTGGTTGCAGATGTGTGGCAGCGGCGACAGTAGTTTGGTGGTGGTGTTTCAGTGGTGGTGGTGGTGGCAGCTTTGGTGGGTGTGGTGGTGATGGTTTTGAAAGTGGTGGTGAAGGTGGTGGCGGTGTTTTGGTGGTGATGGTTTGAAGGTGGTGGTGGTGGTTACCGGTGGTTCACGGTGGATTACGGGTTATACCCGGTCATAATGGTACTATATGTACAAAAAAAAAGTTCAATGGTCCATTGAGTACAAAAAATAATTTAATGGTAACATTTGTACAAATCGAATAGTTAGTTACCCTAACAAGTCATAAACCCTTAAAAAAATATGGATATATGGCAGTGATGGTGTAAAATATATATATATATATATAAACAATACCAAGTTTAACCACAAAATTACCTAACCAAAATCACCATACTCACAGGCAAGCGTACCTGATTGCAAGCAATATAGTTTAGGAAAGTCCGGGTATCGTTCTTACCATTGGGAACGGTTAAGCTAGATTTCTACCAAAGCTTTCGTTAATTAATCTAAGAAAAAGGGGTTTGCTTTTGAAAATGATTTTTATCTATAAAAGACTAAAACAATAAATAAATAAACCTAACCAAGAAGTTGGAAAACTGATAACTAAACAAACATCGGAAACAACTGTATTCATCATGATCATTTAAGATTCCTTTTCAGATGATTACCAAAGACATAGATTTAATGGTTATTGTAAGAATTTAAGCCAAAGCACCCTAGTATGTGTATCTGAGGTTGTCAACCAGGTTAGTCTCTCGGCCCAAATATAGGGACTTGGTTGTCAATCAAGTCTAGTAAAAGTCATCCTAATTAATGCTAAGTCGTGGGACCCTACAATCTAGTCTACTCTTGGTTCGAGCGAACTACTTACCACGTCTCCCCGTGTCACTGGATTGAAAGGTAAGAGAGGTAGAAATCACATTCATTAATTGTCATAAAACAAATATAATTCCAATCAACGACTTCAAGTTGCCACAGTTGAAACACCAAAATAGGAACCAACAGATAAGCATTCAATAAACCATAAATCTAATATTTAAATTAAAACCAAAACTCGAATCATCTTTCAAAGTAATCACACCATAATGTAACACAACGAGAAATCAACACATAGACATGTCAATCGTAGATGAAAAACCAAACCAAACTAAAGACCGGCAGATTTGGTGTGACATCCCTTCGAACCGTCTCCTTCGAATGTTGATCATCGAGCCTCCATCTTCTTGGGTTGGGAAACCCTAAGTGGTTCCCATCTAACCTAAACTATGAAAGAGTCTTTTCTGAATTATGAAATTGGTGAATAAAACGGAATGGCAAGGCTTATATTTATAATTAAACCCGGCAGACCCGTTTAGCGAACGCGAAACGGCAGGTTCGCGGCGCTAAACGGCAAAGATTGCTTTTGCGGCGCGAAACGGGCAGCTGGATCTTCCAGAATCTTCTTTTTGGCAATCCTTTCCTTTTATTTGAGCTTTCAGAATATTCCTTTGATCATTCTTTCCTTTAGCAATCGCGAAAGTTTCCTTAACGGCGCGAAATCGGTCTGATGAAATATTCTGGATTATTCTGTCTGATATTCCTTCCTTATCTGCTGAAGATATTTTTTTTTTGGAGGAAGGCAACTGGATTGGAACATTCTGGAATAATCTAGAGATGATATCTCTGCTTTATCTGATCAGATCCTTTCTTTGGGAGGAAGCAACTAACTTTGGAAGGGAATAAAAGCACATAAATGGAAACCAAATAATTGATTTTTCCATTTCTTCACAAAATATCCATTTTTGACGCTTTTTACCCTCTTTTTGTACTTTTTTGCAAAAGTGCCTCCAAAACCAGCAAAACTAGAATTAAAGTCTTTTTGAGCCAAACTGTATTCAAATAACTCTCAAAATAGATACAAAAGTGGGGAATTAGTATGAGCAAAACATGTATAGTTTTGGAGTTATCAGACAGTACTTTATTGCATAAAAGTTACGCAACCTAAAATAAGGATAGAACGTGTTAAGTTGTCTAATTTTGTCATAGTAATTTATTGTTTCATAAGGATACAAAAGTTTCAGGATTTTCATGTAAGACATGAAATTTTCAATCTTATCAATTTTAAAAAACTATTAACTATTCTATTGAAACGATTAAACTATATTGCTTTATCTTTTTCGTCTCTAATTTAAGTGTTTTTAATGATGAAGCTTAGAGAAAGTGAGATTTTGTGTTTGTGTTTAGATATTAGGATAGTGATGTTGTTTTTAAAATAACAATATGAAGAAGAAATGGGGACCTCTAAAGTCTAAAAGTGAATGAATTATTTTTGTTAAAATATATTTTATTTAAATGCTTACCCACAACTTCAAATTAAAAATATACAAAGTCGATAAAAGAAGACATGAATGGCCCCTTCCCATTTCACTTTCTCTTGTGTAGCTTGTGAAAGAAATAGTAATAGAAATGGATTTACAATAAAGTTATAATTCTCATGGACAGGCGTATATGGTTTTTACACGTATGTGATTTTGTTTCATTATTCAATTCATATGAAGATAAATGGATTATGAACGGTAAAATTGAAAGGCCGGTTGGAATTGACGGCATAGGTGGGGTTAGTGTTTTAATTACATTCCTATTTTTCGTAAAGATGGAAAAGGGTTATCATGATGAGATTTCAAGCACTTGTAATGTTTTTGATTTAATTCATTTGTATGTGAAAATTATTGAAAAAAGAGAGCGATTATAGACATTGAAATTAATGGCATACAATAACTTGTTATAGGAGAAAAAGTGAGAGAAAGATTTCTCATAAAATCAATGATAACCCATTTTGAAAAATGACTAGATAAGATTAACGATTAACAACCTAAAATTGATGACACGAGTAGCCTAGGGCTCCATTTCTAGATATTACCCAAAAAGGGATGCAAAAAACAATTAGGAACCTATTGAAGACGTGAGTAGAGCTTTTGGTTTCATCCGAACTCAAAAAGGTAATGGAAGCAAATATTAGGAGGGGGACTTCTTAAATGATTTTGAGAATAGAAATAAATAATGATTATGTAGTCCGCATAAAAATTGAGATTGCACAAGAGCTTGTTTCTCTTAAAGTTATATTTAGACCTCAGTCTATTAGACATCATGAAATTTATTCGAGGATAATCTCAATTTTTCAATATCGATTTCGACATAAATCCATTTTTTTAAACATAGAAAATCATAATCGTTGTTATATTAAAGCCGATAATGTTCCACATTAAATGAATGTTACTGTTATAAATAAGTAATGATTTGTTTAGGGAATGAGGAGTTACATAACTGATGGGAACACTTATTAGTTGATGGTCATCAGCTAATAACCACGTCAATGTGTTACTGTCAACTAATAACCAATTAGTAGATAATCGTCAATTAACAACCCATTAAATAATCACTGTCAGCTAATAACCTATTGAATTAGTTGATAATTCATTACTGCTTTAACATTAGTTATATAATCTATCAGTGGGTGATTATCAGCTGATAACCTCATCAATGAGATTTATAGACTTTTTAGTTAGCCAAATCACATCTCTAGAATATTTGTGCATTTTTAAATATAGATTTGAGAATTAAGTAATTTATTTAATATTGGACGTTTATTTTGAACAAATATAAATAAACATGTGCACTCTTATTTTGAAACCAATATA